>BROG01000183.1:1005000-1140000 GCA_030159075.1 Atrina japonica
TCTAATTCTGGGTAGTAGTACTGGAAACAGGCGAACTTCATTCCAGACGAAGCCTCAATGATAGGCTGGGTATTACAACACAAGAAGACATCAATTTTACTGCAGTCACGTGTTCGGAACTGTTGACATGCTACGACGAACTTACAGTTTTTGCAGTCTCGAATATAAACGCTGCAAAAAGTAAAAAACATTACAAAATAAGTTTCATCACAGTATGAAACAAAAATGTATTATTAAATTGTTAAGACTCAAATCGGGGGTGTTTTGATTGCATGAATAAAGACCCCTATCCTAAAAAAGAAAAAAAAAGTCCTAACGTGAACAGCTAAAACATGAACATTTATTTTCATCATATTGACAATTAACATTTCATATGTAATTTCAGCCAGTGGCTGAAAAAATGGTCCCTAGCCCCTTCCAGCAGGACTTGAACTTGCACTGACCAAATGTGAGGGACTTCTTGGTTCACAGTGCGATGTAAAAAAAGTCTGATGCTCAACATAAATCATTAAATGTTATGCATAAGACTACGGTGATTTAGGGCAAATCTAAGACAGGTGAAAATTCTTTTTATTGTAAAAAGGGCAAAAGAAAAAAAGAAAAAAGGCCAAGACAAATATTTCCAAGTATTCCATACATCTGATTCCCGCGGAACCTAAACTGATTTTGTGAGAAAGTTTATCAGTTTCCTTGCAGAAGGCTGCTGGTTTTTTCTCCCAATATAATGTAAGCGGATCCTCTCTGGATATAAACATAAATAAAGAATTGCTGAGTGTGGTGTTAAAACCAAAACAAACATACTTACCTGGTTTTTATTGGGCCGAGGAATATATTACAGTTGATGCAGTCGTCCACCGTTACTGTGTTGATGTTGTCAAACACGTAAATGTTGCAGTTCTAAAAAATAAATTTTTCAAAAAGAAAAAGATGTTAAATTTACAATTCTAATACTTCTCTTGTGTATGATATTGTATAATCACTTTAGATAGCGAGGGATTTAATTTCTCTGTATTCACAGTCAAAGAAATTATAGATATTGTACTCATAAATACAGAGCATCAGTATATGCAGTAAGATGATACATGACCAATCAAAATCATAAAAGTTATTATTAATCAAAATTTATCAAGATGTAATATATAAACAGATATCATATACACAAATCACAAAATGGTTATATTCTTTACTTAAAAACTCTATACAATGTACTTGTGAAACAGCCATAACACAACATTTGTTGGTTTTGGAAATGGTTTGCAGGATATTTAATACCCGTTAGTCAGTTTATTTCAGAAAAACGTGAAATAAAACAACTACATGTATACAGTATACTAAGAACTAAATCAGGTAAGAATAAGCTGTGTTTGTGAAACACAAATGCCCCTGGTCCTAACAAATGTCTATGCTGGCAAATAATATGTATACCGTAAATATCGCAATGTCCTACATTTTGACCCCACCCCAAGGGGCATGTGATGTCAATGAAGTGTGAGCAACCATTAAATGAACTCACCGTTATAGTCCAAGTTTGGTTACTGTATCACAATCTAAACTTGAAATATTACACTTTATATGTAAGCGGGACAGAATTACAGACACACAGACAGACAGACGGTGGTCCAAACACTACAATTGGCCCCACGGCACATCTTTCCGGTCAGGGGCATAAAAACATAAAATACATTAGCGAGGCAACAATGGAATGAATATGGCAATGCTAAAGATAAGTTATCTTGTTCTATACATCTGACTGAACAATTCAAGAAAAATACAGTGGGACCTGTCTTGGGTTTGTTTTTTTTTTTTTGACTTCTGAATAGTGTGTAACACCACACTCAACAGTTATATGGTGATGGCCAGTTTTTAACGGTGGATAAAGAGACCACTGACCTTTCGTTATTAAACTGGCAAACCTTCTCACAAAAATCAGCGTAGGTTCCAGCGGGACTCGAACCAGCGCTGACAGGAAGTGAGAGACTTCATGGTTTAGAGCACGATGCTCTTACCACTCGGCCAGGGAGGTCCTCACCTGTCTTGAGAGACCACTCTTTAAAAAGATCAAAGGTATGTTGTCGTTTAAAAAAGCAATTTTATTTTCTGATGAAAAGAGATGGGTATTGATGTAAAAAATAATAAAATAATGTTTCCATGACCAATAAATACCAATAATGCATATGTCATTTATGAGGGTACATGTGTCCTAAAAATTTACCCCTCTGCGTACCTGCTGGGTTTCATTGTGGCCATGTTTGCCACGCTGACTTAAATGATATTAATGGGAAGTTATACAACACATTATACACCTGAAAATACATGTAAATAAAAATAATTGTTTAATGTAACCCAACTGACCCACCTTATAACCTGCAAATGTCCAAATGTTTTTTGGCAGTTTTTCCCACTTAATTTTTTCTCATAAAAAAACTGAAATTTTGTCCACTTTACAAATGTAAATATCAAATTTAAAGATTAAAAAAATAAAATATTTGAGTTACCAACTGACTCACTTTTAAATTATTGGCCAGGTCACATCAAACAAATATGAGATAATTTTCAATGGTGGCCTGGCAGTAACAGGAAGAATTATCACACTCAAATAAACTTTGAGATATGTGCCATGACAGTGTCAAAAACTAGCCTCTGTATGCAATGGTGTGAGAGCGTGAGAAAGTAGTTTTATTGTCAATGTGAGAAAATTACATTATTGTGTAATACATAGGCCTACAAAATCACACAAACATGTATGTTCCTATATATACATGTATCATCAGACTACATGGGATTGTTGCTGTAGAAGGATTGAATGAGAGCACGTAGATGTGGTTTAATCCTTCCCCCACAATGATCAAGCATAATTTGATAATAAGGATAGAAACATTTGTGTGGTTTTGTATTTATCAAATCATAATTTGCTGTTTTTCCTCCTGCCATTTTCATTTTCATATTTAATCTTATTATTTATTTTGTATATTTGATTGAATTTTATCCATTCATACCTTATTGTTGTTTAACATCCCGCCTAGAATTTTTCACTAATGTGTTGATGTCGCCAGCTTAAGGTGACATACCACAAATTATGACCTGTGCTATGGACTGACACCAATGCAGTGAGGGGTCTTTAATAAACCACACCTACCGGGATACAAGACCTTGACTTTGAGTCTCATCCGAAAGACCTGTGATTTTCACTTCTTTTGCTGAGCGCTTGGCGAAAGAATGATAATTAGCATTATTAAGATCTTATGTGTAACATGTATAATGTAGAACTTTCTTGCAGGTCAAATTTCAATATCTATATCCCACCACAGGTGGTTCACATATATCATGCACATTTTAATACAATGTGGAACCTCACAATTAAAACCACCTAACCGACTGACTTAAAGTGGTCTGATTAGTGAGGTGGTATCTTAAGTGTGGTACTGCATTTATTAGATATTTATAAAGAGACTAGAAATTTTAAGCCTTAAATGTGAGGTGGTCTCCTAAGTGAGGTGCTCCTAAGTGAGATGCTCTTTTAAGTGAGGTGCTGTATTTATCAGATATTTATAACTGGGGTGCTGTATTTATCAGATGTTTATCAAGAGACTGGAAATTCATGGTCTGAAATGTGGGGTGGTCACCTCACTTAGGTGTCTCCTAAGTGAGGTACCGTACTGTACTTATTAGATATTTATCGAGAGACTGGAAATTCATGGTGTGAAATGTGAGGTGGTCTCCTAAGTGAGGTGGTCTCCAAAGTGAGATGGTCTGCTAGGTGAGGCAGTCTTTAGGTGAGATTCCACTGTAAATGTTTTTAACATAGGAACAGATATCTGAGAAATAAGACTTTTCGAAATTTTGTGAAAAATTAGACTAGCATTTTGTGTATATATTGTTGAGCCAAAACATTTCCTGTACGTGGGTAAGTTTATTAAGTAAACGCGAGTTAGTACAAAATGAACTGACTAATGGACTGATGGATGTCCTGGAGGCCTCCCTCTCCCCCCTATAGATAAAAATCTTGAGGCCAACTGACCCCCATCTGTTTACTGCTGGTAAAGGGGATTTAGTTCAAAACCAACAAACTGATGAACTTATGGATGTAGATAAAACATTCAGCCCATCTACCCATTCCCTCCCCCATTTCTGTGCTAAAGGAAGTAGTTACAAGATGACTCTATCGATGAACTGACAAATAATGAGAAACTTTTGGGAACCCCCCCCCCCACTCCTGCTTCACTAATAATCATTTAATTGCCTTCATACCAACTGAGGAGGAAGTCAGTCAAAGATCCGCATAATGTCAGGGATCCAATAAAAAGCTATGAATTAATAAACAAATTAACAAATATATAAGAGCAACATTGATAGATGTTCAGTTGTCTAGATCTGTTTCCGCTTTCAGTTCAGCAAACAGAACTTTTTCTGTAACTGTTGGACAAGGTCACATTCTCAGGTCGTAACAAACAATAACTGACATAAAGAAATAAAGAATAAAACTGTTGGTACACAAACAATTTAGATATTATCAATACATTTCCACAGGAGCTGACAGATGGGTAAAAATCATATCTACTTACAGATCCCCCCTGACCCAACGACCTTGAAACTAGAAGTCATTTCAATAAAAAAGTTCATGTACAGATTGCAGACATTTGTCCTGAGCTCAATAGCTCCTGAGCTCAATAGCTCATTTTGCTCTTCAGATCAGGTTAGCTATCAAAATAACAAGTGATAAATCGGCTTATATCAAAGTGGGAGGGAATTAGATTTAAACCTCATTAATATCCTATGTGTTTAATTTTACGCTTCAGTTTTGATTTGCATTGGATATATTATGCATGGATTTTAATTTGCTTGCATATCCATTTAGTTTTTATGCGTAAAATACGCAAATATGCAGCTAATCTGGAGCACTGCCCTATACATATTGTCATATATGTATTCTTGTTATACCTGGTATCTCACTACAGCAGAACCTGTCCTGAGAACCTTACAATCAGCCACTGAAATGTGGTCTCAAGACAGGTGTTCCCCCAAAAGAGGGTTTATCTAAAGAATTACTTAACCATGTGATTTTCAGAATGTGGTCTCAAAAGACAGGTGGTCTTTCAAAACAGGTTGCACTGTATACAGTGAGACTTGTATATAAAGAAACTTTTACGGAAACAACAAAATTAGTCTTTATAGGGAGATGGTCTTTATATACAGGCTGATTTGTACTCTAATGGTACTATTACAACAAAAAATAATCTTTTTGACCAGGTGGTCTTTATACACAGGTGGTCACTAAAGCAGGTTTTACTGTATATAGTTTCCTTATCACATGTATCAGTGGAGTTCACTGTATACATCTCAAACAATTCTCTATCAACATGACTAACCATGCCTGGACTCTTGTGTAGATGGCAGATAATGGAGATGATTAAATGGAAAATATATTGAACAAAATATATACAGACTCTAATGACAATATACCAAAGCACAAGTTAAAAGTGATATAAGATGTATATCACAAAGTTTTTATTTTTTTCTATGAAGTGCTACAGTATTTTTAAACTCCAGAAGTAAACTTGCAACATAATACATGTATAGGATAGTTTATTCTGTACAGTACAGCTAGCACAAAAGTAAAGTTTTGAACCTTTGCTTGACAATATGTGAGAGGAGGACTGTAAATGGAAGTACGTGTACTTAGTTTTTGAAATCGGGATCAGGATACCTACATTTGAAAGCATTTTGTTTTTAAATCAGGATTGTGATGCCTACAGATTGACCTTACCCACCCCTACAAATATGTATTGTTGATACATTGTTTGTAGACTTGAGAAAGGAAAAAAAAAAGAAATATAATTCATGTATCGTGGTCAAACAACACATTTCATAATTATTACACACACACACACACACACACACACACGTATATAATGGCTGACTTTGATTCTGATTTATCGTAGAATTTTTATTATGGTGGACTACTAGAACGTAATGTGCTACTGCCATCACTTACAATACTGCATTTCGATAATTCAGAATGGGTTTTCTTTACCTGGTGCATATATATACAATGGCACCCATCTTGAGAGACCACTGTTGTAAAAGACAGCCTGTCTTGGGAGACCACTGTCGTGAAAGACTGCCTGTGTTGGGAAACCACTGTCATAAAAGACCACCTGTCTTAGGAGACCACTGTTTTAAAAGACCGCCTGTCATGGGAGACCACATGATCAAAACCACCTGGTTCAATAACCCTTTAAACTAAACCTTTTTTGAGAGACCACCTGTCTTGTGAGGCCACATTTCAGCGGCAGAAGGGACGGTTTTTCAAGACAGTTTCTACTGTAGCATCTTTTCATTTGCCTAACCTATCAGATTTTGACCTTTAGCAATCATTGTACATGTGCAGTTGACTGTTTTGATCGCGGGACTACACTTAGAGAATACAATGTCCTTCACTACATAGCCTTCGGAGATCACATCTTGAAGAACATTTGCTTGAAAAATCTTTTAAATAAAGCCTCCTCCGTGAGACCATCTATCTTGAGAGACCACATTTCAGTGGCAGATAGGGAGATATCTCCAGACAGACACATTGTATCACTGTACACATACACATTACATTTTCTATATAAGGTGGAGTACTGAATTAAGCTTAACATGATATAATTTTAGAGATTACAAGGATTTTCCAAGGCTGTTTTGGAATTTACAACAGGATCCATTCTTAATACATTGCCAGGATATAACTGAAATATCGTTGAAAGTGGCATTAAACATCAATAAACAAACAAACATTCTCAATACAAAATGTCTTTATGTTGTATTCCCACCCCCAAAAAATGCAAAAATGTCTAATTTGGAATTTCAAAATAAAGAATAAAGTAGTTTCAAAAAAAAGTCTCAAAGTTTTTTCTGCTTTTGTGTTAAAACATGCATGTATATACAGATTTTTTTTCTTCAATTTCTAGGATCCTGGAACCAGAAATTAGGTGAGAGATCAATCCTTGAATCCAAAAACAACATATATACATCGTACCTCACAGTTATTGATGACAAACATATTTCCTTTGACTTGTCCTGGTATTCGCCCGAGCGTAGCATCTTTCTGATATTCTATGGTGTAATCTTTTATGTCAACTTTCTCTCTCTTTTCCCTACAAGAACAAAGAAAAGGATACATTTAATTATTACATTTCATTTAATAGACAGCGTTGAGTTTGACCAATGTATGTATACTGGAGGTCCATCTCACCTGTATGGCTCACCTAGATTACATAGATATGCCTTTGCTCTATTTATAGTAACAGCAACCCATTTGATTGATCAGCAAGCATGAAAATTGAATCTTCATATAAATTAATGATCATTTATGTAGAGATTGTTCACAAATGATTCAGCTGTTTTAGAGTTGATTTTTTAAAATGTCTAACAAATGGAAAATGGACGGATAAATGATAGATTCAAAGTGAAGGCATTAAAAGCTCGCTGTACCATACGGTACAAATACTTTATACATATTATAAAAGTAAAGGCAAGATTATCCAACAATTATTGGCAGTCTCTGAGTATAGTCATTCTTGTGAGGTAATTACATACATAACCAATTCTGCACTGATGGTCAAATATAGTCACACTGATAACGTATTTTGTTTTAGTATTACAAATTGTATTCTGGTACATTGTACTTGTCAGTTTGATTTTGATTTGATTTGACATTTTGTTTTACGCCATACTCAACAATCTTTCAGTCACATGATGGCGTCCAGTTTTTATTGGTGGAGGAGAAACCCTGGTTACACGGGTAAAGACCACCGACCTTCCGCAAGAAAACTGGCAAACTTTCCCACTTAATTCGAAATGACCCTAGCGCGATTCGAACCAGAGGTCATTGTTCTTGTCAACATTTTCTTATTAGATGTGTTAGATATACAGGGTTCACACCAAGATTTCAAATTTAGAGCCCAAAAATTAGCAAAATGAATATTTTTTGAGCCAAATAAAATTGCACTGAGCAAAATGAATACACAACAAGTATCCAAGTCTATTAATAACAGTTTAAAACTGTAATTTTATTTCTTCATCACTGCTGTATTACATATTACTGCCTATATGAATCATAATCATTGTCTTTAAGTAAGCTCAAGGTGTCACCTGTTCTCCCTCATCATAATTAACACAACCAGTGTTAGCAATTTACACCTGTTAATCAGGACATCAATCCTTTGAAGTCAATGTGTATGGGTTCCACCATCTGATTTTGTTTATTTCACTTAGTTAATTTACATACTTGGATCAATTCGCACATGCCACACAATGGCCAGGTAAACCCTGCATCTGATAGAGTTTACAATCAAATACTGTTAATTAGTTTTCAGTTTACATGTACTTGTAAATGGCAGGGGAGAGATCAGTTTTCACTTGTATTTTACTAATATATTGCCTTAGGACTGATTTCCCCCCGAATGTCACAAAATTACCAATGATCTTAGTTGAGCAAAACATTTACCCTGAAACATTTTTTTAATATTTTTAGCATTTTGCAGAGTTTTTGAAATTCACTGGTCTTACCAGAAAAACCGGTAAATTTTACAAAAGTCTGGTGAAATCTATCTGATTACTGGTCCAAATGACCAGTAATTTTCCATTTCATTTCAATTGTGTATATATACAGACCAGTAAAAAAAAATTTCTTTGACAAGTGAAATTCCTTTATTCAGTGGACTGGTTGACCAGTAATTTATTTTCTTATTTCAAAATGTCCGTTTTGCTAAAATGGCACTTGGTAGTGTGAACCATGGATATACATGATATAACATTTTCTCTGTAGTGTCTGTCACACGTATGCGTTTAAACACTGACACAGTATGAACAGGAAGACATATATTATTATTT
Source organism: Atrina japonica (assembly GCA_030159075.1). NCBI lineage: Eukaryota > Metazoa > Mollusca > Bivalvia > Pterioida > Pinnidae > Atrina > Atrina japonica. The sequence continues at coordinate 1,013,875 of BROG01000183.1, forward strand.
CATGATCATTTTCTTACTGAGCCATTGTTTATTATTTTTCACAGCTTCTAATGGCATGATTTTCTCTCTCATGCATCCAGTGCTTGTGTTCTTGGTTTAGTTACGGTTAACTTATGTAAACTTTAAATTTGAACTTACACGAGAGAGAGAGAGAGGGAGATGGAGAGGGAGAGAGAGAGAGGTAGGGAGAGAGAGAGAGAGAGAGAGAGAGAGAGAGAGAGACGGAGGGAGGGAGGGAGAGAGGGAGAGAGAGAGAGAGAGAGAGAGAGAGAGAGAACACTCTGAAGAGTTACGATCGAATCAATACTGGTCAATTAGTGATGGCAACATGTATCCGTAAGAACCATTATAACCCACCAACCCCTGAAGTCAGATTTGGACCTGCCCATTTCATTGAATGGTGAAGTACACAATCAGAATTCAGGGGAGTATGATACAGAATTAAAATTTTATAATAATTTTACATGCAATATGAACTTGCTTACTCCTTAAATGTGATAGTAGACCATAATATATATTGATCTGGACGAGTCTTTATAATTTGAATGTAGATGTTGATGAGTAAAGTGAATGTTTATTTACAACCTTACCCCTGTGTACTAACAGACGGACTGACAGACAGACAGAGAGATGCAGACAAAATCCCCCCGTTACCCCTCGCCCCTTCCTCATTTTCACACTGTATTAAACAATGTACTTCTTGTGAGTTTTAGAGGGCAGAGTGTATATGCCAATTTTCAGAGCTGTACACAATGTCCTGGACCCAACAGAACAAACATGTCTTCTTTCATATACATGTAGTTTCATTAAAAAATGTGTGAATTTACAATACATGTAGTAATTATTATATTAAAAAAAAAATATCAATTCTTGTACTGTTTTAAAAATTGTGTATCCAATTAGGATGTAAACAAAGTTGTTGAAGGAAAAACCATGAAAACTTAAAACCCACAAAAATAAATGATTTTACAGTATGTATACTTTCTCAACTTCCGTTTTTACCAGTAATATCGGCCCCAAACCTTTAAAATCACAAAGTACCTATTATATGTACATGAACATTCAAAACTAAATAAGACTGATTGAGAAACTGTTATGTTTCAATATTCTCATGTAAGTAAATTGTCTAGCATGTGTTTTTCATTGCTGTTTTCCAATTTCAATTTGCAAACAATAGCCTAGAATCTACGATGTTCACACAAAACAAAATGAAATATTTTAAAACCCCAGCGCTAATTGAAAGATTACCTGTACATTGTACCAAATTACGACATTTAATGCTAATGCAAATCCCTGTTAAATCTCAGAATGTTCATACTATAGAGACATACTACTACAACATTGTTATGCAGGATACCTACACAGAATATCCTGCTTCAGTGACCACCTGTGTATAAAGACCACCTGGTCACAAAGACCATTTTTTTGCTGTCCCCAAAAGTACCATTTGTGTACAAATACAAATCAACCTATATATAAAGACCACCTCCCTATAAAGACCAGTTTTCTTGTGTCCCTAAGGGCCTTTTTATATCATGACAAGTTTCACTGGATTAGTAGGTTGAATATTCCCAATTTGAACAGAAATTAAAAAGAAAGTACCCACTCCCTGTTGATCTAACCGTCTGCATACTTATACTGAGAAATAAAATGATGGCTTAAACATTATATATATAGCATATCAACACAAATTTACTCATGTAAGATAGAACTTATTCCTGTTAACTTATATGATGTTTCCAACCAATTTAGTACATTTTTTGACATTTAAAATACTGTTAAATGCACTACATATCACAGTGTACAGTAATTCAAATATATGCAATGTCTAGCTTGTAGAAGCTTCTTGTATCGGAGCAACGAAATTGTAATTTGGCCTGTATGAAAAGTAGAAATGATATTAGTTTGTTTCTTTATAATTTTCTTACAACAGATAATAACAGTGTTTAGTTTTTGCTTTGATACTGATGGCAATGCCAGTGACATATGGGTAAAAATGCGATTGGGCAGAAGTGTACTGTGACTATATCACATTGTAAAAGCCGATTTTCATCTTTGGCAAAGCATTTATAATGTAGTAATTACAAACCGTTGATACATCATGCTACGAAATAATTTTGACTTTTTGACATTTTGATGTGTGTTAATTGTGTATCCACACACACACATTTCATGATACAGAAGAACCTATCTTGAGAGACCAATGTCATGAAAGACCAACTGTTGATATGAGATCACATCTTGTAGACCACATGGTTAAATAACCCTTTAGATAAAACCTCTTTTGGGAGACTATCTTTCTTCTATAATTACATTTCTGTGCCAGTGGCAGACAGGATGGCAACGCTCAAGACATTTTCCATTCTTATCATAATTTTGTATCATTCCTGCTACAAGTAGCTTCAAGTATATCCACCATGTGTCTATATATATATATATATATATATATATATATATATATATACAATGTATATATATATATATATATATATATATATATATATATATATATATATACATATATATATATATATATATATATTATTTTGGTCTGCAAGTATTGCAGTATTTCTCTACCACTGCTGTTGAAACATAAAATGAATTTCAAATATTTCCGATAATGTCATCGACATAATTTTAGAATAGATATAAAAAGATGTGACAACCTTATGTAATATTATCAATCAATTTCACGTTCATCAATAATTCATGTTCATCATCGTATGGATAAAAGAATGTCACTTTTTACATACCTTTCATGTGTTCATACCTTTCTGTTATACATGTAATAAGAGTTAGGCATGGTAAATTTCAACAATGTATGTGCTAGGTAGAAACACACAGTTAATGTATCAGAGCATATCTGAATTCAAATTTCAATTAAAAAAACGTTCTAATGTAGGTTCGTAAGACTAGATAGATTTTTTACAACTCGTCAAACACATTCACATTGCAAGAAACAGTTATCTAGATATTTTTCCAGTGGACATCCATCCGTGTTTAAATCAATCGACTGATTTCCAATAACAGGTAAACACAAGAGAGAATTCAATTAATAACATTAGCATACCTTTGTTTGTGATTAAATCTCCATCTTTTACAGTACGAAATAAAACAACCCGCAGACATCGTCTTTACATTATGTCGGTCTGCTAAAATCTGACATCAAAATAATTACGTAGTTCCATGAATGTATAACAATTGCCTTAATCTGTACACTTACATTACTATGAAACGATTACTCAAAACTGTCTGGCTGTCTATGGTAGACACAGTGTGGTGTATAGATACCCTGACAGTTTATCAAATGTAATAATTGAAAAAAATCAATAAAATAAACATGGACCCGTTGGAGCCTCAATCAAAATCTTGATGATAAGAACGACGATTATAATGTATAATTTGACTTTGTCATACTTTGCTGCATGTAGATCTCTATAAAACTCTCTATGTTTGGGTAATGTACATTTATTTAAACCGTCTCTTTTGATTGTGTAATCAAAACATATCCATAATTATACTCAGATCATAAAATATTTAGTGGGCGTCAGAATAGCTATCTATCAGGTAGCATTTATAAATCAACAAGAGAATTGATGAGGCGTGTGTACATCACTTCCAGCATTTGTTTACAAACATGGAACTAACCTACGTTGTCGAAGTACCAATTAATTATTCATCATATATAAAGTCGGGGTATACCTGGAAATTTTTCCTCCCAGTGTAGTTTTTGCTCAAAGATGAAAGGGCAAATTTAAAATGAATGAGAAATTAAACCTTCAAGCTAACTAAATGAAGCATCTATATTCGTGACAGTCATGTGTTTTAGGGCAAATTTAAGATGGGGTGATAATGTTTTCTATCGTAAAGGGTGAAAATTTCCAGGCACACACTGGTGTCGGTCCATACATGTAGCATACACGTAGGTTATAATTTGTGTTACTTCAACTAGATCTGGAGACATCTCTAAATACAGTGAAACTTGTATATAACGACCTCCTTAGTGACACAAGGAAACAGGTCTTTATAGGGAGGTGTACACAAATGGTACTATTGGGTACAACAAAAAAATGGTCTTTGTGGTCAGGAGGTCTTAATACACAGGTGGTCACTAAAGCAGGTTTTACTATAATAAATAAATAAAAATTAAGAACTTTTAAAGGTGTTTTTTTTAGAACTGGAGTAAATCTATTAAATTCTAGCATTTCTTTTCTATCATGAAGTGTTTTTATTTTAGGCCATCATTTGTTTTCAAGATTTGCCTGTACAAGTAGTTTATAATTTCATTGATAATTTTGTTATGTAAAATGGTCAAAATTCAGACAATGTTTCAAAAAAAAAAATATATATATATATAGGGAACCTGACTAAAAGGTAATTTTGGGTCCAGAATTTTAACTTATCAAACCCTGAAAAACAATGCACTCTTCTGTAAATCAATGACTTTGACCAGTCCAAAAGTGTCTTTAAGGGGTGAATGGGTTAGGGGGGTGTTTGGGTCATATAAATAAATCTTTTTGATCATCATTCATTGAATAGTTCTAAAAGACTACATCTTCAATCAAAACAAACTGGGTGAAAAAAAATCTTTAGAATCTAAAACATAAATCAAGAATTCCTTAAATGTACATATACATTGTATATAAAACAACAACAGTGAAATGTCAGAATATAAACAAGAGTTGTCAGAAGACAACAAAGCTCGCCAAAAATGGGTGTCAATTATCAAAGTAGATACTTGACTCACAGCTGTCAGGTTTGAAGGAACAAAGGACTGGTAAAATTTTGATTTCTTCAGCTCAAGTTAAAGATTTTTAAGTAGGTCAAAGGTCAAGGTCACTAGGTCAAAAGTCAAGGTACCAAATGAAAGCTCTTGTTATAATTAATCTACATGAGAAATACCAAAGTCCTATCCTTCATGGTATAAAAGCTATAGCAAAGTTTTGTGGTTGAAAAGTTATAGGCCAGGTTAAAGTTTTGTCTGCAGACAATGGCAACGGTGATGCCAGGGGTATGTCATTAGATCTCTGGACTTTCGTCCCATCGAGCTCAAAATGTCAGCCCTTGACACAATCGGCATATGTTAATGTTGGCCTATTTTTATGTTAAAATTTTATATTTATTTTTAACATACAGGAAATGATTTTTATTGGAAAGTATTATGTAAAATATGTGCTTTTCAAAGCTATTTTAAATACTTGAATCAAATCGGATGAATACTCGGGACCAGTCGCCTCCGTCGAGGATCGAATTCACAATCCTCTGGTTGAAAATCGAGCACTCTACCATGGAGCCAGTTAGAGTTCGTACAGGAAATACAATTAATAAGGGCTTTATACAAGTTACAAGGACTTTACAAGTTATCAAGTTCAATTTCTAAGTACAGTACTTTTATCAGAAAAAAACACTTACAATGAAAAACATCTGAAATCATGAAATTTAAGTACCTTACACACACACACACACACACACACACACACACACACACACACACACACACACACACACACACACACAGTGACACACCCACACAGACACACTGACACACACACATGCACACACTGACACACACTCACAAACATACACACACACATAGTGACACAGGCACACAGTGACACATATACACACTGACACAGTAACACACTGACAGTGACACACACAGACACAAGCACACAAAGTGACACACACAGTGACACACATAGAGTGACACATACACACAGACATAGTGACAAACACACAAAGACACAGTGACACACACACAATTACACAGACACAGTGACACACACACACAGACATAGTGACACACATACACAAACACAGTGACACACACAAACACAGTGACACACACAGACACAGTGACACACATAGTGACACACACATACTTTTACCACAGTAGAGAGGTTACCCTTCCCTGACACACACGTGAACATACATTTATGCATGCAAACAGAGAGAAAAAAACGAACATATAGATGGGCTGATAGACAGACAGACAGACAGACAGAGAATCATAGGAAATTTAAGTACTTTACACACACACACACACACACACACACACACACACACACACACACACACACTAAAAAAACAATAACTGACTGGTTGAGGCTGATATAAGAATGCTTCTGCACAATCCATTGTCCTTATTATATTGATTGGGACTGATGAATCCTTATACATAAATTGTATGTCATCCTCAATCAAAATTGGCAACACAGTAAAACCTGCCTTAGTGTCCACCTGTGTACAAAGACCACCTGGTCACAAATACTGTTTTTTGCTGTCCACAACAGTACCATTTGTGTACAAATCAACCTCTATATAAACACCACCTTCCTATAAAGACTGGTTTTCTTGTCCCCAAGGAGATTGTGATATACAAGTTTCACTGTAGTTTTATATATACATGTATCATATGATTTTTTTCACATCTTGATGCACATGTTAATGTTCTACAAACAAAATGAGAACCAGTCTATTGAATTGTCTATTGAGCCAGTCCTGATTGTCTGCCATGGTGAAAAAAATGTTATGGGTGTGTGGATTGTATAAGGAAATCTCTACCAGAGTGGTAAAAATCTGGTTGTCCGATCCTGGAGTATCCTAGTTGACCATGGTCATTATGGTCTTTGATGGTTAACCATGAAATATCATGGTCAACTGTCAACGACTATGTTTTGCAGACCATAGCCACAGTGGTAGACCGTGGTCAACACTTCCCATGGCAGACCATGGTCAACATTTCTTCTACCAAGGGTGACAATGCTCAATATTTCCTCTACCATGATTGACCATGGTCAACATGTCATTTACCATGGCTGACCATGGTCAATATTTCCTCTACCATGGTCAACATTTTCTACCATGATTGACCATGGTCAACATGTCTTCTACCATGGTTGAACATGGTCAATTTTTCCTCTACCGTGGTTGAACATGTTCAGTATTTTCCTCTACCATGGTTGACCATGGTCAATATTTCCTCGACCATGGTTGACCATGGTCAACATTTCTTCTGCCATAGTACCATAGGATTAGATTTCAGATTCTTACTGCGAGGGTTGAGATTCACCTTTCCACTCAACAGATCCATGTTTGATTATATTTCTTCCACGTTTCAAACACATGTTTATGCATGTATATAAAATCTGACGCAAGTTAAATGCACTGTACTCTCATCACACAGAAGTTCTACATTATACATCTACACCCCAGGGTGTGCAAATTCAACGATGACTATTTGGATTTTTCAAGACAATTGACCTCTTTTTACTACCAATCAAAACTTGGAAAGTTCACTAGAAATATTAATTTATTTAATAGGAATGCTTGCAGATTGTACCTGCAGTCTGACTGACCAGTGGTCAGCTCATTAAACAATTTTAGCGATTGGCTTTAAACTGATTATCAATTATTTCTCATATTGTAATATCTATCAATATTATATTTCTCCTGCTTGATTGCACATCTAATTAGTGTGTAGACCTATCTGATATCAATGTCAATAATTGATGTATAGATAATCTGGGACATTGTGGATATCAGATGTATATTGTTTATATCTGGGACATTGTGGATATCAGATGTATATTGTTTATATCTGGGACATTGTGGATATCAGATTGTATATTGTTTATATCTGGGACATTGTGGATATCAGATGTATATTGTTTATATCTGGGACATTGTAGATATCAGATGTATATTGTTTATATCTGGGACATTGTGGATATCAGATGTATATTGTTTATATCTGGGACATTGTAGATATCAGATGTATATTGTTTATATCTGGGACATTGTGGATATCAGATGTATATTGTTTATATCTGGGACATTGTGGATATCAGATGTATATTGTTTATATCTGGGACATTGTGGATATCAGATGTATATTGTTTATATCTGGGACATTGTGGATATCAGATGTATATTGTTTATATTTTTCTTTAACTGCTGGATCACCACTAGATGTAGTGTTGAAGATGAATGAGTAGCAGAGATGTTAAGATTGGAAGAGATGTTAAGGGTAGTAGAGATGTTAAGGGTGGCAGAGATGTAAAGAGTGTGGAGATGTCAAAGGCGGGAAGATGTTAATGATGGGGAGATGTCAAGGGTGATAGAGATACAATGTATTAAGGGTGGTGGAGATGTTAAGTGTGGTGGAGATGTTAAGCATGGTGGAGATGTTAAGAGTAGTAGAGATGTTGAGGTTGATTAAGATATTTAGTGCAGCAGAGATATTTCGGATGGAGACCATAATGTATCTCGACACTGATTTATGGCATATAAACACAATAATATATTAAAGTATATACCAACAACAGACAAACACTTTATATCACAAACAAAGTTACCCTTTGTACATAAACACAATGAAAACAATTTAAGAGATGCAGAAGGAAATTAAATTTGGCAGAGAAAATGGAGGGTGATAGGAAAAATTAATTGTAAAGCACAGGCACACTTAAATAGACATGTACACATGTATGTAATTTCAAGGGATGATTTTAAGTCACCGAACAGCTCTGACGGTTTTTCTTCATTATTCATTTTTGAAATTCTACTCGAATTCATTTCAAGGAAAAATTACTAGTAAGGATATTACAGGACATTGAATCATAATACGAAGTATTAGTACTTGAATAAACAGCTGTCTTGGTGTCCTAGTACTTGGCAACTGACAAATGTTACTACCGGTATACTCATGTGTTTAACCCTTCAAAGTCATAGTTATTTTTAGTAATTTAGCAAAGATGATACATTAATAAACACTGTATGTAATATCAAACCAACAAAAATATCTGAAATCGGAAATTCAGATCTGTAAACATGTTCATATAAGATCACATATCTTTAAACATACTTCAGATAGTGTAGAGGATATATTGTACTTCAGATAGTGTAGAGGATATATTGTACTTCAGATAGTGTAGAGGATATATTGTACCTAAGATAGTGTAGAGAATATAATGTACCTAAGATAGTGTAGAGGATATATTGTACTTAAGATAGTGTAGAGGATATAATGTAATACAGATAGTGTAGAGGATATAATGTAATACAGATAGTGTAGAGGATATATTGTACTTCAGATAGTGTAGAGGATATAATGTACTTAAGATAGTGAAGAGGATATATTGTACTTCAGATAGTGTAGAGGATATATTGTACTTAAGATAGTGTAGAGGATATAATGTAATACAGATAGTGTAGAGGATATAATGTAATACAGATAGTGTAGAGGATATATTGTACTTCAGATAGTGTAGAGGATATATTGTACTTAAGATAGTGTAGAGGATATATTGTACTTAAGATAGTGTAGAGGATATATTGTACTTAAGATAGTGTAGAGGATATATTGTACTTCAGATAGTGTAGAGGATATATTGTACTTCAGATAGTGTAGAGGATATATTGGTCCTTCAGATAGTGTAGAGGATATATTGTACTTCAGATAGTGTAGAGGATATATTGTACCTAAGATAGTGTAGAGGATATATTGTACTTCAGATAGTGTAGAGGATATAATGTACTTAAGATAGTGTAGAGGATATATTGTACTTCAGATAGTGTAGAGGATATATTGTACTTCAGATAGTGTAGAGGATATATTGTACTCAAGATAGTGTAGAGGATATAATGTACTTCAGATAGTGTAGAGGATATAATGTACTTCAGATAGTGTAAGGTCTACATGAACATTCTGTACCTTATTTTGTATGTAAGTGTGTTGAATGCATCAAGACTCCAAGGTGCTGTTCACAATTGTGCTAAAACAAATGTTTATAGGAATTTTTTAGACGGAAGAGGGGTGTCTTGCCCTGCCCCTGATTTTTGCCTATTCCTATGTTCATCAATTTTGCTCCATCTTGTCATTTTAACAAGTTTCGCTACCTACCCTCCCCCTTAGTTGTAAACCAAGAGATAAATAATATTTCATCTCTGAATTTCCGTATTGTTATGCCTACATGTATTGTATTCAAACAATTAACTGCCCATGTTCCTATTAGCGCCCCTCCTCCTTTTTACACAGGATCGAGAATCTTGGCTAGCTGGTTGACAAGGAGATGTGAACCTGAAAAACCATAAGTAACAGTTTTTTCTGTAGCATCCCATCAACAGAAGAATGTTGATAGGTGTCCATGGTAATAACTACAACAACTTTACCACTGTGCCTTACAAAACATTAACTGTTTCACGTCAATTTGACTATTAATTTTTCCCATTAAGTGCCTACCCCTTTTTCTTGATTTTTGTAGCACCCTGAGCGCTTATTGGGTTGAATATGGTATATTCATTTCATTTCATTTACAAAAAATTGCCATTAGGATTTTCAATTTTGATAACACGATTTGGAACTTCTCTCTCAAATCTTGACAGGTGAAATGTATTAGTACGTCTACATGTTGTGATTATCACAATTTATCGACTTCAAATTCTAAGTTCTATCACAACAGGTCAAGGTACTTGATGTTTCACCATTAAAATGGTAATATTTTGAAATTTATTCGCTACTGTTGTTGTTTATACTAACAATGACACACGATTTATGACTACATTTTGAAATAGGATCTTTTAGAAAAAGTTTATTAACATATTGTTAATTAAAGGGACATTAGCTGTGTTTTCCCCAAAGATTTTTTTTATTCAATTTTTACTATTAGATTAATTGCTTGTATTTTTGGTTTTTTATTTTTATTGTTGTTTAACATCCCACTGAAGAATCTTTCACTCATATGGAGACATCACCAAATGCCGGTGAAGGGCTTCAAATTTTGGCCTATGCTCAGCACTTACAGCCATTGAGCAATGAAGGTTCTTTTAAATGCGCCGACAGTCCTACTGTGACATGGGAACTCAGTTTTTACTGTCTCATCCGAAAGACAAGAAACCAACCTGCCACTGGCTGGTCTCGAACTCATGACTTCACAATCAAGAGTCGAGCACACAACCGACCGAGCCAGGCCAGCTCACTGTACTTAGATTGATATACAATAACAAAAAAGAGATATACACAGGCATAAAAATTCTTAAATTCCTATATATTTTGTAAAAATTACTTGAGAAACCCAGGTTTAGCACTTTTTCACTTGCAACTGATTAACTCAACCTTACTATCTGTATATGAATACCACACTGGACCTGACCTTATTTTCACAAAATATATAGGTATATAAGATTTTTTTTATATGCCTGTGTATAGCTCTAAATTGTTATTGTACAAAAATCGAAATTATTTATTCGATAAACACAGCTAATGCTCGTTTTAAGATATAATTATGCAATTGAAAATGATTTTATGAAGAAGTGTTTAACGGAACGTAACTTTTGCAGAGTCATCACCATTTCTTTAGAAAAGTGTATTTAAGTGTGCATTCATGTTTTTATGCCAATTAATGATGCTAAATATTTTGCTGCGTATTCATAATTAGAACTGGGTTATATTTATTTCATGATTTATGTTATAATTTCTTCTCATGATTATATAAAAATCACAGATTTCTAACTACAGTTATACATGTGCATACACTGTTTAGTAGACTAGGTACACATATTAAATCACTGAATAGATTTATTTCAAAGACAGAATATTTTTACAATGTGTATGCAAACTTTAAAAAAAATTTGCTTTGGATTTATAAAGGTTTCATTTCAATTAATACTAAATGGCTGTATCAATGTTAACTATTGCATAATATTTGTCAAAAAACTTGGAATTACCAAAATAAATTATCCAGTAATGAGGTATCCCTCAAGGTGCATGTTTTGCACCATCAGGAGGTCCAGTTTCATCAACCAAATTTTTTTACTTGTTTGTTTAAAATATTGTTTACAGTTCATGTTTGAATCACAAACTTGAAGCTCCTTCCTAGACCAGGTGAGGTAATAAAAAATATATACATGGATACACGTACCAATCTTTGTTCATATTACACTGTAAGAGTATATGCCAGAATTTACATATTTAATATAGAGAATGAGGCAGGTTTAAAGCATACCATTCTCACTTTGTTTGATTTCCTTTTCTTGAAAAAAAACCACATTTGCCTACCTACCTACCCATGCATTGAAGGCATGGACAGGCAGTTCACATCAAACAAACATATTTTTAACAGTGACCTAGGGGTCATTTGTTACATATTAATTTGTTGCAACAATCAAAGGATTTGTGCGCCAGGGAAAACTGTGCTATATAGACCCTGCGGTCCTGTAACTTTGAGGGAATAAATGACACAGATACCCGCAAAAATATAGATGTCGTTATAGTAAGCGACTGTTTCTTGACGTCATTTTACGGGAATCTGTATCATTTATTCCCTCAAAGTTACAGGACCCGAGTTATCATGAAAGGGTCTGTTGCACTGTTGTGTATTTTACACAAATAATTGCTTTTAAAGTTGAACTTGAATGGTGTTTTACGTCACACTCAGTAATCTTTCAGTTATACGGTGGCGGCCAGTTTTTATTGGTGGAGGAGAGAACCCGATTACAATGTACCCTGGGAAGATACCATCGGCTTTCCACAAGTGAACTGACAAACCATCTCACAAAATCAGCTTAGGTTCCATTGACTTACTAGAGGTGTGACACTGTGTTTTATAGCATGATGCTCTTACTGCTCCACCATGGAGGCCCCAAATAATTTCTTTTTACTAAAAAATAAAAATGTTCACTAAACTTAAGCAAGCCCTTCAAATTCATGCTTAAGTCCCGTTCACACGATCAAAGTTTTCTTTGTCAAAGTCCATCAAAAAAAAATTTGGTCAAATTTTTCTTTGATAAAGTCACCTATTCACACTATCAACGGTTTTTGAGCAACTTGTACAAGAAATTGCGAGAGCCATGTGCTTGTATTGTATTGAATATCTGCTTTGATTGGCTGAATTCCATCAAAGTCCTTCAAAGTTTGAAGAATAGGATGAGTTTCTATTCCATCAAAATCTGTCAAAGTTATTTGATGGACTTTGATCAAAGTTTTCTTTGGCCGGTCACATGATCAGAGTTTGCGTCAAAAAATCTGACCAAGAAAATTTGTACAACAAAACTTTTATCATGTGAACAGGGCTTTCCTCTTTTAAGCACACAAAAAATGTAACTGCTTTCTTCAAGAATGACAAATATTACTGAAGTAACGTTCCACAAATTCAAGTTTACAACCAAATTTATCAAAGTTCTGTCATCAGTGAAACTGATTAACAAATTTAAATGTCATTCATTTTCAAATTCTGTAAAGTTCAAGTCAAGCCGTATTTAATACTCTATAACATATGTCCTTAAATTAAAGTCACTCTTTTTGTAAATCTGAAATTAACTTGATGGCAGGATGCATTGATTACATGCCTTTGGGGGATACTTAACTGCGTTATAATTACCCACAAATATAGCAACTGGATTATTCCTACATTTGTACTTCAAAGTTTAAAGATATCTAAGTCAAAACTGTGTTGTATAATCAAAGATCTCTGATGTTAATGCATTAATTCAAAATGTTGGAGTAAACAGGTTACTAATAGCAACAAAGTACATTTCATCATAAACAAGATATAATTCTATTCAAGATTACGATAGGAACTGGAGTATAGTATGTGACAGAATGAACGTTACTTAATACAAATTAATCAAAGATTACTGCAACAACATGAAGTGTGATTAGAGTCCTTACCAAACAAATGGGTACCAAAATATGGCAATATTTAGGTGGAGATAATCTTTAAAAACTGACCAGTAAGAGGACCTACGTAAAAGTTGAATGATAGCCTGACCATGCAAACTGTTTGTCAACCCAAATCATGTACTAGTCTTCACTGCCATTAGCCAACTTCTCTATTGGGTTATTTTTTTCGTCAAGATTGGCTAAAAATGATTAATTGTTTAATTGTTGTTTTATATCCTGCAAAGAATTTTCACTTATACTGAGATGTAACCAGATTTAGGTGAAGTGCCACAAAATGATACCTGTGTTATGGACTGATGCCAATTCAGTGAGGGTTCTTTATTGTGCTACAGATCACAGATAAAACACTAGGCCCTATAGGCCTACAGCACAGAGATTAAGCACAAGGCCCTACAGGCCCACAGATCACAGAGATAAAAACTAGGCCCTAAAGGCCTGCAGCACAGAAATAAAGCACAAGGCCCTACAGGCCCACAGATCACAGAGATAAAACACTAGGCCCTATAGGCCTACAGCACAGAGATAAAGCACAGGGTCATATAGGCCCATAGATCACAGAGATAAAACACTAGTCTCTTTAGGCCTACAGCACAGAGATAAAGCACAAGGCCCTACAGGCCCACAGATCACAGAGATAAAACACTATAATTGTACATGTATCAAGCGAGCATTTTATCTTTTTTTTTTTACATCACAATATCTTCTACTCAACTTAAGGTGATGGAAAACTAATGTGTAGCGTAAATGATATATTGCCAACACGAGAAATCAATTTGTGATTACAACAGAATGCGATAAAATGGTTTTTATTTTATCGTAGGAGACACTGCGTTAGATCAATACATCAGAGGACCACAAGATCTATTACATTTTAGATACAATGTGCAGGTGAAATACATAGTTTACCAATACATGTTCTAAACTATAAATAGAGATAAAATTAACATGTATTTATGTACACCATACATAACACTGTAACAGATAAGATATAAAAATCTCAAGATAACAAAGTAGAAATCTTCAGGATGTCCAGGATACATATACAAATCTCAGATACCAAAGTAGAAATCTTCAGGATGGCCAGGATACATATACAAATCTCAGATACCAAAGTAGAAATCTTCAGGATGTCCAGGATACATATACAAATCTCAGATACAAAAGTAGAAATCTTCAGGATGTCCAGGATACATATACAAATCTCAGATACCAAAGTAGAAATCTTCAGGATGGCCAGGATACATATACAAATCTCAGATACCAAAGTAGAAATCTTCAGGATGTCCAGGATACATATACAGTACAAATCTGGTGATATTGGACAAACACAGACCTCTAGAAACCTAGAGATGCCATCACGTGCCATGGAGGGGACTGCCTTAAGTGACTTTTGAAGGGACTTGCAGATTTTGGTCACAGAAGACAGGGAGCACAAAATATGGACCAGTTAATAAATAGGAAATACTGTTGGGCCACCTTAGAATTAGATACAATTTTGATTTTTGATTTGATTTTTTGTTTTACGCCATACTCAACAATTTTTCAGTCATATGATGGCGTCCAGTTTTTATTGGTGGAGGAGAAACCCTGGTTACCTGGGTAAAGACCATCGACCTTCCGCAAGAAAACTGGCAAACTTTCCCACTTAATTCGAAATGACCCTAGCGGGATTCGAACCAGAGATGAGAGGCTTAGATACAAAGTCATATAACAAAAGAAAGAGTCACATATTATTACATGCATCTGTAATGATACAGTCCCATTATACAAAGATCAATACACCCATGCAATACGTACCCTCATATTACACTGTAGCTGGATACTGAAATTTGGGTGGAGCTACTTTTTTTAAATGGGATTCATGTCATCCAAATATTTGATGGTGTTGTTAAAAGTGGAATGAATTTCAAATTTGTGTACACATGCATTGTATTGATAAATAAGGGACATGTTATACTACAATGATCGCATGCAATCTGATGATACGGATAGACACATACGTGCAGTTTTGTCTACATACCCAGCAGTTAATATTTAGGAAATACTGCTGAGACACCTTATATACAATCACATAATAAGACAGTCTTTACATACAGGGGTCACTTAACACAGACCAGTTAATATAATGTAAATACTGTAGGGCCACCATAGGTACAGTCACATAATAAGACAGACAGTCTTTACATACAGGGGTCACTTAACACAGACCAGTTAATATAATGTAAATACTGTAGGGCCACCATAGGTACAGTTACATAATAAGACAGACAGTCTTTACATACAGGGATCACTTAACACAGACCAGTTAATATAATGTAAATACTGTAGGGCCACCATAGGTACAGTTACATAATAAGACAGACAGTCTTTACATACAGGGATCACTTAACACAGACCAGTTAATATAATGTAAATACTGTAGGGCCACCATAGGTACAGTTACATAATAAGACAGACAGTCTTTACATACAGGGATCACTTAATACAGACCAGTTAATATAATGTAAATACTGTAGGGCCACCATAGGTACAGTTACATAATAAGACAGACAGTCTTTACATACAGGGATCACTTAACACAGACCAGTTAATATAATGTAAATACTGTAGGGCCACCATAGGTACAGTTACATAATAAGACAGACAGTCTTTACATACAGGGGTCACTTAATACAGACCACTTAATATAACGTAAATACTGTTGGGCCACCTTAGGTACAATCACATACACTGTAATAAGACAGAGTCTTTACATACAAGGCTCACTTAATACAGACCACTTAATATAACGTAAATACTGTTGGGCCACCTTAAGTACAGTCACATAAGACAGGAAGTCTTTATGATGACAGATAAATAGAACAGCGCCCTAATAAACGACATCGATGTTAACAATACATGTAAATTCACTAGAGATATAGCATTCATTATATATATTTACATATTATACATGTATATCTAAATTGAGAAATAAAATAATGGAATTGAATATCCCACCTTATACGTGATCGGTTTCATTATGATGGAACAGAGAGTTTCAAGGTACTAGAGAAACTCCCTTGAAATTACCTTGAAACTCTCTGTTCCATTTATCAGTAGACAGTATAGATTTTTTTTACAAAAGTCTTGTTGTGACCTCATCATATGAATGAGGGTGCATCTTTTTGTAATGTCATATGAGGAACTTCACTCATAGCTGATATAAATGCAGTCTAGATTTACACTGAGTCTATGGAAGACTGCTGCGGGAAATGTAAACATGTAGCATGTATAAGGATGATGAAACTGATGTTTATCAAACCAAAATATCTAGAGGCAAATCCAATAGACCTGATGAATTCAGATGATCTATATTATCAATTGAAAATTTGTTCAATATCCCTGCTCTCAAGCATTTAGTACTGTCAAACTAAGCTCCTATTTATAGCAGCACTTATTTCTTTGTCAATGAGGCTTTTAAATTTAATAACTATAATTAATATTTATACATGTACATAGTACATTGTTATCAAATACAATCATATCACTTGTCTATCTGTTGATTATTTTTGTCCTAAAGTTTAATTTTCAAGTTTAATGTATCAAAAGAAAAATACAAATCTATAAAAATACAAATGTACACGTAGCAAAGTGCTTTCTTGTTCATTGTACTTTCAGCAAAAATGTTGATTAAATCCATAATCATTTACATGTAACTGATTTCCATATCTTAAAATGTGTATTTCTTTGGTGACAATTTTAATTAAATAATTTTATTTTCCAAATATATATTTATTCAGCAGCAAATGTAATTCATGATGATTTAATAAAATCTATTTATTTTACAAAACTTAACAAACCAGAGGCTGAGAATTTCCTTTCAGCTGTGTGGGTCCAGGACTTCTTTTGTTAAAGTTTGCCTGGGTCCAGTCCTCTAACATATGTGTCCAATTACAATAAATTTAAGTTAGATATTTAATATAATTAATTAATACATATAACAGGTATATAAAGGTGGGAACACAAAATCATATAAACCAAAAACTTCCACAAAATCATATTATAATATAAAACTACGATCGAATTTTCAAAGGAAAATTATAAAAGTCTGAAAGAAAGAAATTGACAGAATAGACATTCACTGACTCAGACTTTTTGGGTCCTCAGACCCACACAGCAGGAAAATGACAGGGTCCTAAAGTAAAATATGTAGGTCCCAGACCTCGGACTTAAGGAATTTTCAATCTCTGCAAACAAGGTTTTGGAAACTGATATTTGTGTCTCGTTGATTTTAGTGTTAGTGTGAGGGGGTTATTACTGTAGCCTCCGGAAACAAACCATGTGTCAGAGCTGGTGACCATCATATAAACACACTGACCTGAAACCAGAATTTAGGAGACAGGAAAATCCCTTATAACCTAACAAGAAAATTTAACTTTTAGTTTTCCAAGTCTAAAAATCGACACTTTGCAACAAAAATGGTGGTTTACAAATTTCAAAAAGTTAAATAATCCAGTGTATAATTGAAAAAAGTACAAGATTTTGTTGTTAGTTGGTTTTAAACATTTTTCTGTTATTATGATAAAATATTTCCAAAACGGATTAGTTCAAACTCCGGTTATGCCACAGTCAAAAGGGCGGTCCAGATTTTCTACATCTCTAGATATTTATAGGGCCTACTTGTTTTACTCTGGATATATTTCAGTTTTTATCCCGGAGTTTTGCTTATGTCAAAGAAAATTTTTTGTCCAATATATATGTGTGAAATTTGAATGGCTTAGCTCCTTTTCTGTAAATGAACCAATACACATTTCTCCTTTAGACAGGAAATTTTGCAGGTCAAGGTCACGACCAAAAACTGTAAGGGAGAGAGGTCATCAAGCTAAGGTTAATATACACATACGATTGGAAAGGCCTAACTCCTGTGGTCTTTCTGAAATAAACTAAAGTCAACTAAAATTTGACCTTAAGACTGGAAATGTTAATGGTCAGGACCCGGTTGCACAACACACCGTTAAATTTGATGTACAGTTAGCCCATTGGTTTAACATTGGTTAACTTCACGTTAAATTTAACAACCTGTTGTGCAACTGGGCCAAGGTCACAAACAAAGGTTGCAAGTGATAGAGATCATTAAGTTCAACGTCCATTACACACACATCATGTTTGAAAGGCCTAACTCTGTGAAGTAGTTTTTACAATTGAACTAAGCTCTAATATACATTTCATTTTTACTTTAAGACAGAGGCAAGATCTAGCTAAAATTCAAAGGTTGCAATGGATACATTTGTAGTTTTCTTCAAAGTCTATCGACATGTGGTGTCCAAAGCCACATTATCAATAGTCGTTCCACATGTAAACAAAAGGTTTTATGCAAATTTTAAAATCTCAGACACAAAAGTACATGTAAAAGTACATATATATACAAATCAAGTGAACATTGGACAAACACGAACCTCTGGAAATCCAGTGGTGGGATCAGGTGCCATGTAGGAATAAGCATCCCCTGTTGACCGGTCATACCTGCCATGAGTCCACAGTCTCAACATTTCATTTAGTGTAACAGGCTAATCACAAACAAGGTAATTATACTGACCATGATATTTGCTGAACGTTGACATATACATTTGTAACTCGATTTTCCGATATCACTGAGTCAAAAACTTGTCGGTAAATAGTGTACCTCTGTATATGAAATGTTCATATGTTAAACATACTCTGGCATATCTGATCATTTGTGAGATATAAACACCATATACAGGTGGGTGCAAGATATTACTATTTAAATGTAGAAAATTAATCATGGGAAAGTCAAAATTGTTATGTTTGTCATATAGCCTGGTTGTTAATTTCCTGTACGTTTCTATAGTTAGTAATATGTCCAAGAAGGAAGTATGTGTGCAAACAGACGGACAAACATTTCCACTTCAAAGACCGGATTTTCCTTTGCAATCCAGCCAAACAGACCGAGTCATTTCCTTTTATAATCGAAAATCATTTTAGAAAACCATAATCAATTGTCGCTGAAAATTACTTTTTTATCATAATCGATTTCTGGCTCATCTCTACTTACGAACACCTGTATGTGTCTGTATTTTTATAGTATGCATAAATAATGCTTTCAACAGAAGCTGACAGTTTTTTTGTATTTTCATGAAAAATTATCTAAGGTATGTCTATTCTATTTTATAGAAAAACAAATACTATCTAGAAACAAAATTTAGAGACTACCTGTCACTACTTACTTTATATAACTTTATACAGTTTATTTATACACCAAAAACGTCTAAAAGAGCTTAACAAATACATATGCTTGTGCCTTAGGGCTATCATTGATGAGAAATTCTATATTGATACATAGATAAGTAAAAAGTATGGATATATACATGGTAGAAAAATTGAATAATATGGCACTTCTATGAATGCATTCAAAATAAATAGATTCATTGTAATATTTAGGTGTTTTATTGTGTTTTTGACTATCTGAAGATGAAAAAATGCAATTTGCAAGGAAAACATTGTTTATTGGAGCAAATTAAACAATTAGAAAAAAATAAATATAATGTAGTTCAATAACATGAAGTGAAACAATTGGAAAATATTGGAAATTGTAAAAGAAAATACATCCTGTGAAATGTTTTATGAAATATATCAATACTTATAAAGTGTATCGATTATCGTATCAAATCAATTTGTATATCGATATTGAGTCTATCATTAAAAGCCTTGTGCCTAATATATAGTAAATCTTTTTGTCTTTTCTGAAATGGAAATGTTGTCTGACAATTATTTCAAGTCAAATATGCCCAAATTACAACGTGTATAGATTAACAAATAACTCCATATTCCATGTATACTAAAGATGTATATCTGCACCAAATATGGTGAGCCTTGGTAAAGAAATGCAAAAGATGCATCTGCATATACGTGAAGACCTCGTAATTGCATAGCCAAAATGTCGCAGAATATTAAGCAAATAAAAGAAATATTATTATACAAATAAAAGGAATAGTGTATTTTACTATATGGTTTTGATTTATGTTCATCTTATCCTTTCATTTGCATAATACATGTACTATTAAAAACATCGTAGGTCCACAAGTAATGGATTCTTATTAAGCTTTATAGTAAAATAATGTCATAAAAGCAACATTTTCATAAAACATAGTTCGGTATGTTCTCCATGTTCTCATTTCTATTTAGATAGTATTTCCATCTTTGTTATCGTAATCAGTATATTTTCCCCATTTTGGGTAAAATTTTAAACAATTAACAGTAATTCTTAGTTGAACCTATGTAGTTGAAAGGAAAACTTAACATATATAAGTGATACGAAACGGTTTTGTGTTTTGAGTTCTTATGCAATTAACGCTAACAGGAATATGCTATTATCAGGTATGCAAATAAGTGGAATCTTCTATATAAAGTGAGCCTAGATACATGTAAATGAAAAAATGTCTTACCGCATTCGAACCAATAAGCACCCAAGGCGCTACTAAAATCAGGAAAAGGGGTGGTGCTTAATAGGACCAACAAATAGTCAAACTGACATAAAACAGTTAATTTTTTATAGAGCACAGTGGTAAAGTTGTTGTAGTTATTACCGAGGAAACCTATCAATGGGGGTCTACAGATAAACTGTGTAACACAGTTGACATCAAATTATTTTATTTAATTAAAATAAGTCAATCACTACTAGATTATCTGTGTTTACACTACAACAGAAAACGTCTGAAGCAACAATGTATATTCATAAGGTCATTGACCAATCTCGACTGGTGTCTCTTTACAAGAAGTTTTCTGCTATGACTTTTTTATAACCTCGTTAGTACATCGTTAAATATCCTCTACTATATTGAATGAACAACACGAGTGCAAATGCCCTCCAGCCACAGTGTGATTCCGAAGTCGAGACACACACTGACAGTAATACACATTTGATAGGTAACACGCTGGACTGTTTACCTTTGCTGTTTACTCGACCATTGAAAGGAAGGCAGGATTATTTACTTGAAGCTGTCTATCTGCCGGACTAGATGTTAATTGACCGAGCGTCCGTAGTAACTTGACCCCAAGAACAGAGTTTCCGGATTTACGATATCCAATGGAATCGGATCTTACAATTAGTGTTTTGGCAGATTCATTCGGTTATAAGCTGGTGCACGGCGATTTTTCAGTGTTCCCAGCTAGAGTTCCCAGCTAGAGTTCCCAGCTGTTCTCGCCACCAGACAAGAAACTCTCTAGTGACAAAGTTGTGAAAGCTGCACGTCTATTCTTGGGATCCCGGCTTTACTTGAATGTGATTTGTATAAACTATTTTAGTTTATTCTATGGACAGATAACTGAAGTTTATAAGAACTATTTATATTATAAGAAACACAACGCGAAGTATATACCTTTGTAACATCAATTTATATTTATAAGTGCGAAGTACTAATTTGTATTCGAAGTAACGTTTAACTTTTATCTATTGAAGTAACTTAAATTTATATCTATTGATTTATTATTATTTACTATATAAAGGTTTTATTTAGTGATCAGTAATTGTTGATAATTTCATAATAACTGAACCTCTCCTTGTCGTTAGAACCAACTTTAATAAAGCTTCTTATTCGTGTTTATTTATACGATCTCTGTTTTTATTTTAGTTATTTAGTAACTAATTGTGTCACAACTGTTACTTCTGTTTTACAGGTCAATATATCCTTGTCAACCAGCTAGAAAAGATTATCCATCTTATGTGAAAAAGGGGAGGGGAGTTTATAAGTACATGGGCTCTTAATGGGTTGAATATGGTAGATATGGTTCTGACAAATACATTCTACAAAGGGCAAAAGTCCATGTACAGTCACAGGGATTTTCCACACTTTTTGGGGAATGGGGCCTGGACCTTTTGAATTGGGAATTGTAGAAACATTTTATTAAAATTGGGATACCTAGAAATACACAAAACTATGTGAAAATACAAGAATATATTCAAATTCATTGTCATTTGACTTTAATTGGCAAATTTGTACTGCAAATCAGTGTTCCTAATAAGATTTTTGATGGGGGAAAAATTTATATACAGTAGAACTTCGATGAGTCGAAGTTCAAGGGACCGCCTAAAAAAGTTCGAAACATCGGGACTTCGACTCATGAATGGTGATCGAGAAATCTAAAATTTACTCAGTGCACTACCTCCACCACGACATGTCACACAAAAAATCTATTGTATGTGACTGTGTAAACGTATAGGTGCTGGGATCATAACTTAGAATCTAATCCACTAAAAAATATTTACGGCCTAATTAATGTAGATAAAATGTATTTATTTTGCATTCAGAGAATAAATCCAAACATTCTCTAGAAAAATCGTAATCCAAGCGCCTATACGACTGACTAGCTATCCCCCCGGTTTGGATACCGGGTCCTCCACTAGACAGATCACAATCAGCAGAAGAGTGCATGGTGAGTTGATATCAAATTGCCGATACTGTTCATTTTATGCTATTTTTTTTTTTTTTTTTTTTTGACAAGTGACACTTTGAGTTTGAGTAGAAAATGCTTGCTCTATATTACCGGGTCATTTCGTTTTGTTTTTACAAATCGGTAATTTATAAAGACCCAAGCTACGAGATGGTAAACAACCATCACAGCTGCCGGTAATTTGCATATTTGAGTCTGACACAGTCGCAAACAATCAATAATCAATTAGCGTCTGCTTATTACATTTAATTACTTAAATCATGCTGCTATTTTTATACTGTCCTGGGTGTTTATCAATAAACACGTGTCCATTGTTCAACGTAGTCGGATGGGTGTGAAAATCGCCACGGGGTAATTTACATCTTGTATACAGGTAAACTTCGACTTCGGTTTATTTGTATGAATTTTTGATGTTTTTACAGCGATGGGATGCCAGTTTTGTTCGACACACCGAGAAATTCGACTCATGAAAGTTCGATTTATAAACTGTTTTTTAGTAAGGATATATAATGAAATAAATCGGGACTTTGTAAAAAGTTCGAAACAACGAGAAATTCGACTCATTGAAGTTCAACTCATCGAAGTTCTACTGTATATATAAACAAAAATGACGGTCAGAATTGTGCCAAAGGCATACATTTGATACGGATATCAATAAAGATTAAAGAGTACCGTATACTATTTTATTTCAACGATAAATCTCATAGAAGTTGATTTTGCCAGCACCCAGCTCTTATTAAGAACACTGGAATTGGGAAACAAAAATGCATTGTTTTTGCATTGGGAATGGGACTTCATTTTGGCCCCATATGATACGGTAAAAAAATCAATGAGTCAAGTTACCATCTTTAAGGTCACTAATATGACTTGGTACCTGGAATTGAACCCAGGACCTTTTTCAGTGCTCTCTGTCTATTTTGGGAAAATGGCATTGGCAATACAAATTGGGAATTTTAATTATAATCTGTTTCAAAATCTGAATATAATGGAATCTCTTTTTTAAATGAAATTTCCTTTACATTAATTCATTTTTTCTGGCCTTAACACAAAATTGGTAAGATTTTTCATCAAATTTGGAAAAATTCCTATATTTTGCATTGGGAATGGGGCAGAATTTTGGCCCTGTGGAAACTATAGAAAAAGGCATGGCTAGTGATGATGTGTGTAGTCCATACACCTATCTATACAAGTAAAGGAGGACAGAATAGAACTAATGTATTTAGGTGATATATTGCTGTCACTGCAAATCACACTGAAACATGTTTAGGCTGACAAAACCTTAATGTGTAGATATTATTTGGACAATCTTATGATTTGGCACATAAGCCGGATAAGGTTGTGACCGAGTGGGATTCCAATCACAAGCTTCAACTTTCCAACTTAATTGTTCAACTGTTCTTTTGATTTTTCAGACACTTCACCAGCCTTTAAGCAGTCAACTCCAAAATAACTATGTCCTCTCTACTAACTCTAGATCTGTTTCTGGTTCTCATCGTCTTTCTTGGACTTGAATTCTTTATATGATATTTTCACGTCAGATGTTATCTGTCACAGGAAACCAATCACATGAAAATGTGCTAAGGGCATATTTACAGCAAAAATCAACACATGGACAACATACCTTTCGTCTTCAAGGTGTTTACTTCAAACAAATGCTGACAATGCTTACAATGGAGTGTACACACTAAATACATGTACATGGCAACATTTCAAAAGTAGAAAAGCTTTATTTACATTTACTATGACTTTGAGCCCTTCTTATTTTTTTCCTGCCATCTGTGATACTGTACAAAATCCCACAATACATCACACAAAACGTTTTGTGTGTGATTGCATTCAGGTGTTAATTAATGAGGTGATCAAAGGAAGAAGAAAATAATGACTGAATTATGTAGGTTATCGAGCTATCGTGCATTTTCTTAAATTATCATATTTACCTTATTTCATCATTTATTTCATCCCCACGGGGGGGGGGCTTGCTGTCTCTCTTAAACCTAGACAATCATACACCTGTACACACACTTGTTTTTATTCACACTGTTTCAGTGTTACCCCTTTTCTTTGCTTTACATGACAATATAGTTAACCATATGAAAAGGACATGAACAACTGTTGGTACTGACATGTCTACAATAGGGAGCGTAAAGGTAGAAATGTGACAGAACTGTCGGAAGCTGTACAATGAAGAGTTCTGTTACATTTTTCAAGACTTTACCATGTCATACAAATGCTTCACTACTACAGTACTAGTAGTCACTCAAATTACAAAACAAATTCAAGTCAAACAATTTCTGTTTTCCGGTCAAATGAAGAACTGATAATGATCTTGATATTTCATAACCAGAGATCATAATGAAAATTAAACTGTGTCTGTGACCAACACGAGTGGACTGGGCAACACGGCAGAATCTCTAAAGGGATTACAAATGTAGGTCTAAATTTACCACAGGCACTTGTTTCTATCAATGAGGGGGGTGTCGATAATTAAAGGTAGTCAACTAAAAATGTCTGCCGGTAAGCCCAGCCCCATTGAAAGAAACAAGTGCCCGTAGTCTAAATTTAAACTTAAAGATCAGGGTGGGGTTTGTCATTTTCAGCAAGAAAAAAAACGATAAAAAAGCTTACTTCACGCAAAGTGAAAATGAAAAAAATGTCAAAGTGGAAAATGATATACAACATAAAAACATGGTTTAATCTAATGTCAGTACAAATAACCGACTCGTACAGAATATCTCTTACAACAATGTAAATATGTAAAAATAGATCAGTGACAGAGTCAGAAACAAAATACTCACCATGAATATTGAGGGCGCTGTGCGGGTTCTTCTTGTAACTCTTCGTGGTTCCTCCGAACGAGCCCCAATTTTACAAGCAAACAACCCATGGCCCCACTTAGACGAGTGAAAATGGCACCTATGATGTTGGTTAAGCACTAGAAGCAACACTGAACAGGTAGATACATATAACCGGATGCGGTACTAATACAAACTTGATAGACCCGCAGTGAATGTTAAGCAGTGCTTGGATTCGGTATTTTTATCTTATCGATTTAGTGCACTTGTCCCTGCTAAAACCGGTATCGGTATATATCCCAGATGGTATATATCTACGAGGCGGCGTTTTACTAATTAAAAAGCATTTTAAGATACCACAAAATGATTCATGAATTGTTGATATCATATGATCGAATTTTAGATATCTTAAATTAATTTATGGTATCATAAAATCAATCATTCTATGATATTTAAATCGAGCGTTTTTGAAATATAATCAAATCGATTTTCTAATATCTTAAAAAGTGTTACATTTTAAAATATCTTAAAATCGGATTTTATATCTTAAAATGATTTTATGATATCATATATTTTCCCAGTAAATACTAAAACGGCGCCTCATAGACCTGTATCAATGACAAAACCATGTAGGTCTACAGACGTTATTTCACCAATATTTAATGATGGGGTAACGATATGCCTATATTATAAGTCTAAGGACTGACATGAAATTAATGCGGATAGACTGAACCAAGAAGAAGAATGTTCGATTCAGGTCCAATCAGTAGTATTTATATACAAATAGTAAGGTGAAATTAATCAAATGCAATTGAAAAAGTGCCAAACCTGGGTTTCTCAAGCAATTTTCACAAAATGTATAGGGATTTAAGAAATTTTATGCCTGTGTTTATTTCTTTTTTGTTAATGTTTACAAATCAAAGTAGTAAAAACGAGGAAGAATTTGAAAAAAAAACCCACAGCTAATGCCATTTTAAGGCATGGCGCTGTAGTTTTACTCTCTGGTAATACATTTTCAGAAACTCCTTATCCAAAACAAATTCATAATTGTTTACTTAGGGACCTCCCAATAAATGATACATTTCTCCAATTCCACACGATATAGATAAAAATATACTACTAACTTACAAGTTAATCAGAACACACGTGTATCTATATTTAACAGACATGATCTATTGTGTTACTGTAACTACTTATCTATCTATTTATAAAATTGTTTGATTGCTCTATTCACGATTACAATTGTTTTTTAAGTACTCAGATAATCAACAGAATTTTATAAACTTTTCCGCAATCGTAAATCATGTTTTTTTTAAAATATATATACATGTAAGCCTACTGTACTTGGGTCATACCAATGCATGCTGCTTTTTGTATACACTCCTAAGTTTCTTCTCCTGTTGTATACTGTGTGAGATTAAATATACATTTAATATGTTCATTTACTTTGTATTTATATTATTATTATTATTATTATTATTATTATTATTATTATTATTTTTATTATTATTATTATTATTATTATTATTATTATTATTATAATTATTATTATTATTATTATTATTATTTTTATTATTATTATTATTATCATTATTATTATTATTATTATTATAATTAATATTATTATTATTATTATTATTATTATTATTATTATTATTATATATTCGTACGCCACTAGTACTCAATACATGTACATGTATCACCATCTCTATGGAAGCAATCTGCATCATTCACAACTTTACATCCCTAAATTGTCTTTTTGATCCTTTTATTTCTCTAAACAAAAAGTCAAACTTTTGTGATAAAAACTACCAATTTTGTTTAAATTGTCAAATCTTTCAGTCATAGATTGGAAAATTACATCCAAAAAGCAATGAAACATGGAAACATTCTCTATTTAACCATGAAAATTCTATTGAAATGCAATAAAAATGGCTTCACACTATTACTTTTTTGAAAAAATGTGGTTGATATTAAATAATTGTAATAAACATTATTTGCTATCCTCACTTTTTCCATTGTGCATTGATAATGTTGAAATAACTACAGAGTAAAACCTTTCCTGCATTAATGAAGAAGTACCAATTAATAATCGAAGCTCAAGTCCATTAGAACACGACAAATTAGATGTGCAATGGTCTCAATATGAAGAATAATTGCGAATCCCAAACGGGATAGGACCATGTGTCTGGAAGGAGTCAGCATACTCTTCTGGCATGCCATAATGTGACAGGGTTAGTTATATGGTGTTCCCACTAGCTTCAGCTAGTGGGGTTTCCCCTTTAGCTTGATCGGTAGAGCACCAGACTTGTAAACCAGGGGTCCTAGGTTCGAATCCAAGCAGAGGCAGTACTTGTCTCTTTTACAATGGCGCCCACGTTGGGACCTAGGTTCTTCCTGGTTAAGTGAAAGTGATTATCCTTGAATTGCCCCACAGGTGATAGCTACCTCTAATGAGAGTCGGGACGACTCTCTCAATGGAGGGGGATAATGTGACAGGGTTAGTCATATGGTGTTCCTACTAGCTTGAGCTAGCGGGGTTTCCCCTTTAGCTGGATCGGTAGAGCACCAGACTTGTAAACCAGGGGTCCTAGGTTCGAATCCAAGCAGAGGCAGTATTTATCTCTTTTACAATACCCGTCGCAAATGTTCCATGGAAACCTTTCTTGTACGATGAATGGGTCAAATTCGGGGAAAAGGTCAAGTTCGGTGAAAAGCACGATTGGCGAAAGGGTGTCACTGTCTGTGGCCGTGCTCCAGAATACTATCTAATATTTCTGAGAGGTGGACTTCATAACATTTAACAAGATCCCCATATCGACCATAAAACTTCTTAAACGACGATTTCAACAACATAACGTTGTGTAAGTAGTTGTGTTGGCTCGTCGTTTCGCTTTCAGAATAAAAAAATCATAACGTATAAGTTGTGAAATGAAAACGTCATAGACAGGAGAAGATGGAATATTACTACTTAGAAATGGGAAGTTCGTGATATGGAAATTGAAATCATAATGGGCGGTGTGAAGTTGACCGTCCTTTACAATCGACAGGAGGAAATTTAGGTAAGAAGCAGATGTGTTGCTCTCTGACGTCTCATTGATCTCTAGCTCAACAGGATATATCTGGCCGACGTAATTCTGAAATTCTGAATTATTTATGGACAGGACGTAATCGATATACCTGTTAGTAAAATTTAACCGAGATGCTAACTGTTGTTTCCTTCGGAGAGCAGAGACTGTATAAATTCCGCTTCATATGACTACAAAAAAGATGTCGGCCAAAAGAGGTGCACAATTGGTACCCATTGAAATGCCGACAATCAGTTGGAAAACTTTTCCCGCACAAAACTACGAATATGTCGTCTACTAGAAACCCCAGCATCTTGATAATATCGTTCTCAGTGTACTTCTTCCTGGAATCCGAGTGTTCCTTCACAAAATAAGGTTCCTTATGACCTAACACTAAATATTTATAGCTGCGATTTCCATTTTTGTATACAAAGGAGTTTTATATAATTGATGTTAACCTGTTTTTGACGAGGGATAGTTGTGTAAAGGGTAAACAAATCAAAAGACTTGATGCTTGTAATATGTTCGAAATTTGGAGACTTTAAATGTTCCAACAATTCTTTTGACAGGCATTTGGTGACGTCTCCATATGAGTGAACTATTCTTGAGTGGGACGTTAAACAACAACAAACAAACAAACCAACAATTCTTTTGAAGGAAAGGAACGGAAATCAGGAAATTTTCACTTTTAAGTGTGAAAATGCCAACTTGAATTACATTGCTGATGAGAGAAAGATCAATCGTATATCTTAAATTCCTACTAATAATATTTATCATCTAAACAATTAATCACCACAAAAAGGATTTTCAGCCGCGACATTTACTCAAGTTAATGTTGCCCAGTTGACTCTCAGTCTGCCACTTTTCGTTGGTTTTCATGATTGTTTCATTATTTGTTTTGCTAGCCGCCGTAGACGTATACGAGTAATGACAACAAATGTAATACCTAAGCCACCAGCTTAAGACGAAATACTATGTAGTTTGACTTATGATATATATATATATATATATATATATATATATATATATATATATATATATATATATAGATATATATATATATATATATATATATATAGACCGACTGATGTGTTTGTAGTGAAATATGCACCACGTCTACTTCCCTGTCTTGGTATCGTGGACCTTTCAAAACTTGTAGGCGTTGTTAACAGTGCTAATATTATAGTAGTAAAAAAAGAGTCCACAAAGATGTCCACAACGATCGATCCTATCACTTAGACTTCATCAGTTGAGCTCGAAATAAAAATAGTTGAAGAGTTCCAAAACAGTGGTTATAATATCATATATAAACCCTGCTTCCCCCAGAAACTGTATCAGTTCTTATATTCGACACAACTTTTGACTTGGTCATTGATTCCTTAACCCTTTCAACACCTATTTATATGTGTCATATTTGATTAATTTGGACCCTTACTGGGTTAGGTAAGACTTTTCTATTATGCCTACCGTATGCTTCGATCTCCGAAATTATGCTGACCTTGTCCGTGATCACTGGAACATTTTGCCATGTCTTAATATACATGCATTATATGATATTCCTTTTGAAAACATAACACGCTAGAGCCCTAAACTATTATGGAATATGTTTGTTCGGAAAGAAAGATATTTGCTCAAGAAAACAAAAAGTACGTATAAATGAGTGAAGTTGTTTCAATCAAAAGAACCCTGATACAACGGAAAGAGTCGTTTTATCTAGTCCAATGTCTCTTCTAGTGTTTCGGTTGTAACATTGTTATACAACTTGACAACAAGTACATAACATCCGTTTCGAAAGGGAAAATGTTTAAAGTATGTTCATCGTTTAAAACATGCGAAACTCTGCACTTGATTTCATTTAGTTTCGGAAGACAGAATGGATCCTCCGGGAACGTTTGATATTTCTTCTTTGAATGAAAAGGAATCCTCAAAGCTTCGCCTAAACACGGTGTTTTTATCCGCATTTATGCTATTTGGAATATTAGGGAATTCAACAGTGATCGCAGTGTATGTGTATAAATTAAGGAAGAAGTCAGACGACCGGTATTTCATACCGTGGCTAGCAGTGTTTGATTTAGTTGCCTCTGTGCTCTCTAACACTTTTTTCATCACCTTGAATGATTGGCCAGTGTTTTATTCATCCGCTTTTTTGTGTAAGACCCTTAACTATGTAAATCGCGCCACCTGTATGGCGTCACTTTTCATTCTTCTAGCTATCGCTGTTCAGCGATACAAGAAAATATGTAGGCAATTTGGAACGCGTATGAAGTTACGATGGAAACGATTTGCAGTTATAATGACAGTGATAGTCAGCATATTTTTTTCATTACCGATGGTAATTTTCTATGACGTTGTCGAAGAGATAAATACGTCCCAAAACCTGACAGAATACATATGCAAAGTAGTTTCGTCTCGTAACGAGGGTGTAACTGTCTTCCATGGTATCGTAACTTTTGTTTCCATAGCACTGATTATAGTTATTTCAGTTTTATACACTTTAATCGGAAGAAAAATTTACCAAAATATGAGAAATCCCAGCGACATGAAAAATTCCAATTTTTCCTTATCCAACAAGGCTGACTGCAATCCAAAGCATTCCGGTAACACTATACTCATTGCCAAGAAGACCCAGAAACCCGGCCAGGAGTCGCCAACTTTAGTCAGGTACATTTCCGACAAAATACGTATAAACAACAACCAAACCGAAATAAAGTCGGGAAAATCTCACAGTTCAATGGGGATTAACATTTCCCGATCCAGTCCATCTATGTACCGGTATTCATACATGTTTTTCGCTATATCCGTTATCACTTTTATATCCTACATAGCACCATGGATTGTGATTTTGTTTGAAACAAAGGACAGATTATTTTGGAAAAAATTGTCGTATGCAGAACTGCAGGTAATGCTACTTCTTCGCAGAATGTATGTATTTAGTTTCATGATAAATCCATTCTTATTTGGACTTTTTGATACAGCATTCAGAACAGAACTGAAAAATATGATACGAAAACTTGTTTTTAAAGAAGAAGTATAGATGTTCATTGTATAGTTCTGTTCATGTACAGTGACATGCCAAAATTGATGCATTTTTTTTTGTTTTTTTTCTTTATATTTCATATGAATTTACTATTTCAAAAACCATTCATGTTGTTGGATTGTTGTTTAACGCCCCAAAGTACCTTTGTATATTTCCTCATAATGTTAACAATTTCTGTTTTCAAGATTCAACAATTTTTACAGAAAATTTATGTCATTATGTCACAATTCCCTATCTACACATAAAAAAGAAACATTTGAAGTTTGTATCCTGCAAAACACATCAGTTCAACAAAACAAATCGATGGAAATTTAAAACAAAATAAACACAGAAACTTCAAAACATTTATGGTTAATACATTGCATTGAAATTGAATAAGAAATTACTTTGTAATGGATTTTTGAAAACATGCACCAATTTTGTCATGTTGCTGTATATCTCTAGGATCATAAGTAAACCCAATCGCTGTAACCCTTTTGATATGAATTTTACGTATTTTTTAAACAGTTTTACAGATATCATTTTTGAACCATGACAGTTTGCAATTTCAAAGGTATGTTCCCCTTACTTAACCCTTTAAACCCTACAGACCATAATAGACGTTTCAAAACAATAAAAAAGAGCACACCGTCTTGATACTTAGGTTTGGAAGGGTTAAGGCTTGTTAGCACCTACAGGTCTACCAAGATATATAGGCATAACTTTACAAATATGACTGTGGACTCACGGCGGGTGTGACCGGTCGACAGGGGATGCTAGTTCCTCCATGGCACCTGACCCCACCTCTTGGTTTCCAGAGGTCCGTGTTTGTCCATTTTGCCGGATTAGAATCTATGTCCTGGACATTCTATTGATTTATACTTTGGTATCTGAAATTTTTTTACATACAACGAGTCTAAAATAGATCATAACATATAAGCAGAAACTATGGCGAGGATTCAATACTGGCATTATAAGCGAGGTTGTTGAGAACGCTAAAATATAAAAAATCTCAGATACCAAAATATAAATCAACAGAATGTCCAGGACATAGATACAAATTCGGTAAAAATGAACAATCACGGACCTCTGAATCCAAGAGGTGGGATCAGGAGCCATGGATAAGAGTTATATTTTATTATAGAATCGTTAAAATTACTTCTCGCTAAAATTATATACTATATTTTTAGGTTTGGAATATTATTAACAATATTAAAGTCACAGTTTTTATTGGTTCAGGTCGAATTTTACTTAAATATGAAATAATCGGTTGTTATCAAAATAACAGGTACTGGGTTTATGCATACCCCCGGGTACTCAGGCGGTCCACCAGCCTTTTCAACGACCTAGTGGTTATAGTTATAAATATTACTAACCATACCAAAGTTACAGTTTTACAAAGGAGTCTAAAACAAATGTACAGGACGATCGTTTCTTTCAATAAAACTTTATCAGTTGAGGTCGAATTTAATATAGATATATTTCCAAAAGAACATATGTATACAAATCCAGGGGTACCATTTTATCTGTGTAGAATTATAGTGTTATGTTTGTGTTTTTGGATGGAAACCCTGAAATTTTACAAAAAAAAAAAATTAAAAAAAAAAAATTCAGTTTTTCTACATTTACTTGATGTACAATAAAAATAAGAGCTATACGCTGGCATAGAAATATGATATTCATATATATATATATATATATATATATATATATATATATATATATATATATATATATATATATATATATATATATATATATATATATTGGAAATTAGGTCAGATTCAGTGTGATATTCATATACAAATAGTGAGTTTGAATTAAATAATTGTAATTGATAAGTGCCAAACCTGGGTTTCTCAAGCAAATTGCACAAAAATACAGGAATTTAAGAATCGTTATGCCTGTGTATATCTCTTTTTTTGTTAACGTATATGAATCTAAGTAGCAAAATTGAAGAATATGTTTTTTGAAAAAAAAAGAAAAAAACCCAGCTAATGCCCTTTTAAACAAAGACATACCAATGTATAAACCGTCAGGTTGTTTGTGAGACGGTATATAAATCCAGGGAGTATTTAACACTAACATTTAGTGTATGTATATATTATTTTTACATAGCTATTATAATTTTAAAAATATATTAAAAGTAGATTAATATTTTCATGTACAAATTGTTTTGTAAAATAACTCTTGACTGAAATAAATTACTGTATTTTGATAGTATATATATATATATTAATATATATATATATATATATATATATTTATATATATATATATATATATATATATATATATATATATATACAGATAACTCTATATTATTTGATACGAAATATCGTTGTTAGCGTGATAAGGAATTTATTTGTGTGAATTAAAAATCCTTTGTCTGTGTATTGTGTCCTTGTTTTGCATTACTTCTTAGTGTGATTCGAAATTTCTTTGTATGTTGCGTTATTTCTTAGTGTGATACGAAATTTCTTTGTATGTTGCGTTATTTCTTAGTGAGATACAGAATTTATTGTGTATGTGTGGCGTTATTTCTTAGTGTGATACAGAATTTATTGTCTATTTGTTGCGTCATTTCTTAGTGTGAAAAGAACTTTCTTTGTTTGTTGCTATTTTTCTTATTGTGATACAAATTTCTTTGTCCGTGTGCTGCGTTATTCCTTTGTGTGATACGATATTTTTTCTCTGTGTGTTGCGTTATTTCTCCGTTTGATGCGAAATTCCTTTTTTTGTTTGTTGCGTTATTTGTTAGTGTGATATAAACTTGTTATCTTTGTGTTGTATTATTTCTTTGTGTGAAACGATATTACTTTGTATGTGTATTGCGTGATTACTATGTTGCGTTATTTCTTTGTAAATCGAAATGTCTTTGTCCATGTGTTGCGTGATTTCTTTATTTGATACGAAATGTCTATGCGTGTGTTGCGTTATTCTTTTGTGTGATATGATTTTTGTTTTCGTGTGTTGCGTTATTCTTTTGTGTGATATGATTTTTGTTTTCGTGTGTTGCGTTATTCCTTTGTGTGATATGATTTTTGTTTTCGTGTGTTGCGTTATTCCTTTGTGTGATATGATTTTGTTTTCGTGTTTTGCGTGTCATACGAAATTTTCTTGTCTGTGTGTTGAGTTATTTCTTATGTTTGATGCTTAATATTTTTGTCCGCGTGTTGCTTTATTTCTATGTGTGATACGAAATTTCTTTGTCCGTGTGTTGTGTTATTCCTTTGTGTGATATTATTTTCTTTCGTGTGTTGCGTTATTTCTTTGTGTTATACGAAATTTCGTTGTCCGTGTGTTTCTTAGTCTAATACGAAGTTTTTGTGTAATATAATTTGTTTACCTGTATGAAAAGGAATTACTTTGTGTGATACTTTTGTACGTGTGGTATCTCATGTTTTCCTTTGTGTAAGACGTCATTTCCCTGTGTAATACGTCATATGTTTATGGTACACAGCTACAGTTAAGTTATTTCCAATGCATGTGATATGTCAAGGTTAAACATATCTACCTGTGATTAAAAAGCCGATTCTTACGAATATTTAGATGATGATGATGATTTATGTCATAAAATTGCCAATAGCACTGATGATGTCACATGCAAATGAGGCACATTGCCGACTAGAATTAAAATATTTTCACTCTATCAGCGATATATAATGCTTTATATATCGCTGACTCTATCAAGTGAGTGTATTTGTATTGTTTTAGTCGGTGTTAATTTTACGCCATTATTAAAAACACAATTATCAAAAACGCAATTTAAACAACCAAAACACACAAACATATATACAATCAATTGTCATTTCATTTACGTTCAATTATACTAAGCGGTTTATGTTCACAGTTTCCCAACCTAAACACTCTTCCTTTATGAAGCGAAATAAATGTACATATTTTAAAGTACTACCGGGTTATATAAAACTCCTTTATCATTTTAGAACATAGTTGGATACTTGTCCACTTTGATTGGCCGTATTGTGTTTCAATACTTCGAACTTCCTGGTTTCCATAATTATTATAGATAATGTCCTGTAAAAAGATATGTATAAAGTAAAGTATAATGTATGTATGTATGTATGTATGTATGTATGTATGTATGTATGTATGTAATCTTGTATGTATTTTAAATAATATTTAATTAATATTTTGATGGTCACAGAATAAAGATGTCTTTTTCAAACTTTTGCATGTCTTTTTATGCCAAAAATGACAAGTACGTAACGGATAAAATATATTCATCTTTACAAAAATGAATAAAGATTAAAAATTATATTTTATCTGGCTGTCTCATTATACTTTGAAATCAATAATTATATTTTATCTGGCCGCCACATATATTATTTACAATACCTCAGAGATAGACTGGGATTGTCTTTTTTAATTCCATGTATACACTTATCAAATTTTTTCTCGATAAACGTACGTCAACGGATAATATAAGTTATATTCATAGTGTTTAAAAAATGGCCGCCACCATAAAACTGAAATGTATGCAATAATTATATTTTATCTGGCCGCCACCATAAAACTGAAATGTATACAATTATTACATTTTTTCTCGATAAATGTACGTCAACGAATGACACATATGTCTAGGCCTACTGTGACACAGTGTCACATCCGGGTTCTGTCAGAAACGAAAAGAATACCGTCTTATTTTCAAAAATGGACATGTATAGGTAAAACGTTTTGCCTTCGTCTTATTACGTACATTACGGTAGCTCTTATAGTTTGAGCCGAGACCTAGCCAGTCATCCCTGTTATAATATAAGTTAAATTCGTATTGTTTAAAAACTGGCTCCGCCATAAAACTGAAAAAGTGTTGGGTGTGGCGTAATACAACATTAAAATAAAAAAAAAAAAGAAAAAGAAAAAAACAATCAAAAAACCAAACAAACAAAACCTTAATATTTACATACCGACTATAATTCCCTTCATTGCAGGTATACAGAACGATTGTATAGTTATTTCAATAACACAAGTGGTGGGTCGTCACGTGATTCAAGTATTAACCGCTTTACTGTTTGGCATAGGAATACATAAATATTTAAGAAACCATTTCTACTTTTTTGTCAGAGAAGTATTCTCTGCAATTTCAACATATGAACGAATCAGGAAATAGAATATCATATTTTTATTTGTTATTAAATCATTCTTAAAAGCCACACATTACCACAAAACAAAACAAAAATCACAGAAAGAAATCAGAAACACAAGATTAGGTCCTGCTTTATACTACGTCGGTAGTACAGGCCTATATCGTGATAAATCTAAGTCATGTTATTACCAGAAGCACAGAAATGACCACAGAAATGAAACTTCGTGCTGCACAGAATTTTTCCATGAGAAATGCTTTAATATCCCAAAGTCTTTCAAAAAAGTGTTTCAATCGGTTCACAAACATATGTACCAATTACATTGGTACAGCAATAAATACATATATAGGCTTACCAAGGTGTAGGTCTACCAAGGTAAATTGGCACTTGTTTACTAACACAACGAGTTCAAATCAAATCATAACTGGGGTGACAAACTTGTTTTCGGCAAGAAAAATTCCAGATCTGAATTAATACATGGAGTCACGTTTTACCTGTTTATTCCTATTTTTGGAAAATAAACCTATTGTTTTGGTTTTTGACAGAACCCGGATGTGCACTTTACCTTGGAGACCTATACAAGAAGATGCAGCAACATACCTAAAAATCTAATATAAAAATACAACAAAAGATACAACATAAGTCTAATATATAGATGATAAAGATAATACCAAAGTTACAATGCTCAAGACGATATCGTTTCTGTCAATTAGACTTCATCAGTTGAGCTCCAATTTGAAAAGTACGTGATTTTTTCTAAAGATAAAATGGTATCATACGAGGCCAAATAATATCTCTAAAAGTATAGCCGAAATCCGTCTAAGAGTAACCACTGTAAAAAATGACTATCTTAGCTTTAGAACAATTTTAGAATTTAAATGGTGTTAACAGTGCCAACTATTACTTTAGTATAAGATGAACAGCTGGTACCGAAATACCAGGTACTAGGTTTATGTATCCGTCTCTTTCGTTAAAAGAATTAATAAACTCTAATACTTTGCTTTCTGGTACATTACAAACTGACCCCATTAAAACCCCTAAAACAATTATTATTGACAAAACACAAGGGCTCAGAAAATGGAACGTTAAAACGGCATATCCTATATGCAGGGAAATTTTCGTTTCCGTTTACATTTGGTTCTCAGATGAAAGGGCGAAATTAAGATGAAAACGAAATTATCAAGCTAATTGATTGAAGCACGGGCATACATGTTTTCTGTCGTAAATATAAAATGTCAAATGCCAAAGTATAAATCTGGTGATATTGGACAAATACAGACCTCTGGAAATCCAGAGGTTAGATCAGGTGTCATAAAGGAGTAAGCATCCCCTGTTGACCCGTCACACCCGCCGTGAGTCCACAGTCAAATTCAAATGAAATAGAGGAAGAAATCCTTGTCACAACTGCATGAATTGGTACAGACATCTCAACAACCGCTATTGAAAAGGTAACTCAACATTTCATTAAATGAAATCGAGTAATCGCAATCAAGGCTATTAAACCGAACGTAAATTGGCGAAAATAACCAGGAGCGAAAATTTTCAGGTACACAAAAATATTGCCTATAATAGCTCCAGTTTTGTAATTGAATATACAAAAATGTACTTGCAAATATAAATGTATCTGCTATATCGTATAATTGGACATTTTAGCGATACGCATAATTAGCGTTTTGTCCTAAAACTATGGTATAAAATTTTACCGAGAAACAATTTTAGCGATTTTATGATTAAAAAAGTATAACTCTTAGCCACGATGTGGAATGAATTGCGATCTCCACAACCTCGCTTATAATGCCAAAACTGAATCCTCGTGAAAATTTCTGCTTGTTCGATAACGGATAATATCAACCGATTTCTGATGTTTGATCCTTTTCCGTATGATACACATATTTTCTTTTGATCAATTCGCTGTATATAAACATTTTCCAAACATTCAAAACTGTAATGTGATGAGTTCCATGTCGTATAGTTTTTACTTGTTTATTCCCTTCCTTTCTTTGTTTATTGTTTTTATTTTTATTGTGTGACACGATACGGTTAAGCCGATGACGATCCGTGAGATGGGGGTAAAAACGGACGTGCGTAACGGAAGAATGCGGTAGGCTTGTGACTTTATATTTTATTTACTTTAGTTGATGTTAATGAAAAGCACGTCCTTCAAATGCTTTTTGATTTAAAAGTAAACAAGACAGAAATCTTAATCAGATGTAACTGAAGCATCAATTGGACCTGATATACAGCCTTTTTAATATTCCTGTAAAAATGAATAATCTTGGAAACGCTAGCTGTTACTCAACAGAACAATATTTTGGGAATATAACAGAGATGGATATTCTTATCCAATGCAATTCAGTTTATTCTCATAAACTGATATATAACTCAGTTTTGCAGATTGCTTTCCTGGTCTTTGGAATTATTGGAAATGCAGTGATTATTTTCATTTATAGAGCTCGACTTAAAAGGCGGAAAGAATATAAATTCTTTATCACTGTGCTTGCTGTAACGGATCTTGTGCATTGTATATTCTCCTCGTCGTTTACGTTGACGAAAAACCTTCGACCATTACTGTTTCCAGGAACCGTTTTATGTAAGTTCCTTCTCTTCTTCACCAACACGTTTTACATTTTGTCACTATTGATTCTGATTGTGATTTGCATACATCGATACCAGAAAATATGCAGACCTTTGAAACCTCAGATGACCCAAAACGCTAAGAGAATGTATATAGGGCTTATTATCTTCATCGCAGCCTTTTTGGCATCACCGAAAATGATTTACTGGGGAGAGCGTCGTATACCGCTTTTCAATAACGTAAAAGGCATAGTTTGTGGACCAAATATGGCTATGCAAACCGCTACTGTCGTAATACCTGTCAGTGGTAATTTTATCATTGCTGTAACGCTTGGTGTAATTATCGCAATGGCGGTTCTCTATTCCTTTGTTGGAAGAGTAATTTTTAAACAGATGAAGCAAATCAAAGAAATGCATGAACAATCTGATCGGCTCAAACAACAGTTTTCCGTTAGATGTCAATTGTCCACCAAAGATCAAGACAGCTCGAGTACAATGGCGTCCAATAACACCACAGATCAAATAGAAGACCTATCTTGTGATGGGGACCAAAGTTCTGTCCAACTCGATTCATTGTCTTCAAAGAAAATGAGCCGCAAATCGCCGGAAAGAAATAATGGAGGATCACCTATGTTAAAAATTAAAAAGGCTCGTTCAAAATCAGTTGTCCAAATGATGGCTTCCAATGTGAAGGCATATCGTTCTACTATCATGTTTATGTTTATAACATTGGTCACCATCGTTGCATACATTCCGACCTGGGTATATGTTATCTACGATTCCAGAGATCCAAAGCGTTGGTTCATGGTGTCCAACGCCGAATTGCAGGTCTTCGTGTTCATGCGGTCAATGAATGCTATTAGCTACATGGTAAACCCTTTCATATACGCATACTATGATAAACCGTTCAGAACAGAATTAAAGAAAATAATTTGGGGATCTAGGTCACAGTCAGGTGGCAGTAGTAGTGGTTCGCTTACATGAAAACGGTTGATATGGTATTGGGTGAAAAACGAACTGATGATTTAAACTCGTGTCTGTAGACCTGGTAGGTTTGCACAGAAATTCTGCAGATAGGTATCACTGGGAATTGCCATACTACAAGGGAAATCAGTACATGTGAAGGATAAGAGGAATGCTGGTGTATATTTCAAATGGATGGAAGATATGTTCTTATACAATTGATGTTGTCTCTTGAAGTCGTATACAGTTTGTTTCATATTAATACACATTAATATATATTCATATAACGATAATTAGAAATGTAGAAATATAATTAAATAATTAAACAAACTGACAGAAAGAAAGAAATTGAGATATTTAAACTAAAAGTTTAACGGACGAATGCATCGTTCGTTTTATCAAATCTGTATCCATCACAGGCGACGTACAGAGCACAGCTTCCTCTGTGTAACCCCATAACACCTAATCCAGCTTCTTTGGTTGTCTAGAAGTAGAGAGTCCAACTTGTAGCAGGTGGTACCGGGTTTGATTCCCGATACCAGGCCATACTTAGGACAAGTCATGGATCCTTCGGATGGTCCCCTGCCACGGCAGTCATGACACATAAACAATCCCTCAAACCATGGGCGTCAGTCCATAACGCAGGGTAAATTTCTTACACCACCTTAAACTGGTAACATCACTATGTAGCGAAAAGATTTGTCGTGGGTTGTAAAACAACAATACGTTAAGCATATAAAACATAACAAAAAATTTACCCATCAACCCCTGAAAAACAATTGACTCTTATGTAAATCAATGAGTTAGACCAGGCCAAATATGTCTTTAGGGATGAATAAGTAAAACTTCATGATGTTTAAGCAGTATGGAGCACAAATCTAACTTTTTCCGAGTTCGGTGTTCATCCAATTGTCTCCGTGTTGTAAACGTTTCATATTGTTGATAGTTCTTGTAAAACCTGGATACATGTATCTACGTTTTATGTTGTTCACTTTTAATTCCCGGTATCATATATGTAA
The DNA here is from genome assembly GCA_030159075.1 of Atrina japonica. Taxonomy (NCBI): domain Eukaryota; kingdom Metazoa; phylum Mollusca; class Bivalvia; order Pterioida; family Pinnidae; genus Atrina; species Atrina japonica. The sequence goes on from BROG01000183.1 coordinate 1,055,540, forward strand.
ACAATACTGTCTATCATGTTTGAAAATACAAATATATATTTATTAACATCCAAAAAATAATATATTTTTTATTATTCGTATTTAATGAATTGACATATATTTCATGAAAATAAAAGTATTAGGATGTTTTGAAAATACAAATCTTGTGCTATGTGATTACTATCTTACGAGTTTCTGTTTTTACATACAACACACTTCGAATTAAACGTATCACAATAATTTTTGATACATAGAAAAAACTACACATATGCTTCTATCCGTATCATCAGACTGCACGAGATCGTTGTAGCGGAAGGATTCAACCAGAGCGTAGCTAGAGTTGAATCCATCGGCTACAACGATCAAGTGCAGTCTAATGGTACGGATAGAAACATTTGTGTGGTTTTGTTTTTATTATATGTCCCTTATTCATCTATATGTATTCTCAAATTTAAAATTCGCTCCTCTTTTAACGACGCCGTCAAATATTTTGGATTACATGAATGCTATTTAGAAAAGTAGCTTCCGTATCCAACTATGTGCAATACGCCATTACGTATTGCACGGGTTTATTGAACTCGGTAACTATTTTATGACACAAGAATGCAATGAATGATGATTTCGTCAGACGAACACTCAAATTTGGGCATATGTACAAGCATCAAATTCTCAATAAACAAGTATCCATCTCAATTTCGAACTACATGTATGTATAGACAACATAACATAACGCAATCATTTTTAAGAAAACAGCTTTTATCAATCCATGGCTCGTTTTATTGAAAAAAAACAGGGTGAGAGAAGTGAGTAAACGTTTTATGATTCTAAAAGTATTTCATAAACATTTTCAAAATATTTTCAAAATATGCAGTCATTTCTAAAACCACATTGATACAATTTGTATTATAAAACTAAAGCTATCTAACATTATCATTTTGCATCTGTTTTGATGTTTACCATTTTTATCTTCAAGATTTGGCTTTTTTAACAGAAAATTGTATTAATTATGTTACAATTCCTTATTTACACATATTAAAAAGATACATGAAAACCTCTGTATCCTGCAAAACGTATCAATTCTGTAGCATGAAACAATTGTAAATTATAAGAATATAAAAATTTCAGATACCAAAGTATAAATCAATAGAATGTCCAGGACACAGATACAAATCCGGTAAAAATGGACAAACACGGACCTTTGGAAACCAAGAGGTGGGATCAGGTGCCATGGAGGAGTAAGCATCCCCTGTCGACCGGTCACATGAGCAATATTGAAAATTGTATTGAAATTGAATATGCAATCACCTTACAATATTTGCTTGACCTTTTCACCCTGAATATCTGAGTGGTATGCTCTTTTCTATTGGTTAAGACTAGTTTATTATGGTCTGTAGGGTTGAAAGGGTTAAATGGTTTTCTATAAAATATATAGAAAATGTTTATTTCATAATTATTGTCATCTTGTTTTACATTGTAAACATATACACTTCGTGAATATTTATCTTTAGCCTTCATGCTGGCATTAGCTATGTTTACCAAAAATATTTTCGAATTTTTCTACTTGGACATGATGTAAAATAAATAATATAAACATAATAGCGAAGTGATATTGCTCAAGACGATCGATTCTGTCAATTAGACTTCCTCAGTTGAGCTCCAATTATAAACAGATTTTCTAAAGAGAAAGCAGCACCAGACGAGTCCAAATAATAAATCTGACAACAGTTAAGCACACAAGCATAAAATTCTAATATTCCTATATATTTTGTAAAAATAAGATCAAGCCCAGTGTGGTACGTGTATTCAAGTAGTAAGGTTGTGTTAATTAATTGCAATTGAATACGTGCCAAACCTGCGTTTCTTAAGTTATTTTCATACAATAAACAGCAATGTGAGAATGTTTATGCCTGTGTAAGAAAAAAATAAAATGAGTATATCAAAAAAACACACACACACACACACACAAACACATACTCTCTCTCTCTCACACACACACACACATACACTCACACACACACACACACACACACACACACACACACACACACACACACACACACACACACACACACACACACACACACACACACACACACACACACACACACACACACACACACACACAGGTTATGCCCTTTTAAGCAACTCCAATGTGGTTATTTAGCTATTTTTCTCCTCAAACCATTTACATCCCAGTATCATCATTTTATGACTTTGTTGTACTGTATCTAAACAACACACTAACTGTTGGCATTTGAATGAACCAAACCAATTCTGTCTCTGTGTAAAATTAGTCTCCTTGACCGAAATAAGAAAGGAGTTCTATGTAAGGCTTTCGGTTATTAGACTTAGTGATATTGTTTACTTTAAACATATTGAGAGAAATTAGTCATTATGATTGAACCTGCCTTCAACATACCCAAACCGGTTGAATGTAAATACATTGATATTTATTCTATTCTTACTTGTGCATTAAATATTTTGAGGTTTAACTTATATCCGAACCCCCCCCCCCTAAAATATAATGTCAAGAAAAGAGGAGTCTGCTACAGACTGTAAGTGGCAAAATATGATTGGTTTTTAACGTCCTGACATGAAGGTTAAAACAATTTCGCCCCTGGTGTCCTTGTCTCGGTTTATCCTTGTTTTATCAGAAAACAGGAAAATAATTCGTGAACTTTAAGTAGACAAAACAATTAAAACATTGACTCTGATGAATAGAGGACTGTACATTGACAACACACCTACTGTATATACGGACACATCAGTATGATTTTGCCTGTAATACAAAGAATACTATCTATAAATCATATCACAGCTTAAACGATCCTGTACAAGCTCATCAACCCCTATGATCACATTTAGACCCATCCAAATAAATCAATAGCATGGTCTACAGTCATAAGTGAGCAAGTTTATATTACATGTAAAATTTTCATAAAATTTTGATCTAAATCATACACACCTGAATTATGACAGTGGACCTAACAATTTCGTTTAAATGGGCAGGTCCAAATGTTACTTCAGGGGTTGATAATTTAATAGTGAACTGGCAGGCTGTGGTGTTTGGGGATCAACGTTTGACTTATGTTTTAGGTTATAGGTTAATAGAAGACAGAACACATATCTACATATTCAGTAATTCGATACACACGAAGCATTTAAAACGATATAACCTATTTCTTTTTATTTCCAAGCGTCTCAAAAGAGTTTGCTGGAATAGTTTGTACTCAGATCACGTGACTTCAAGAGAAAGTTTGACAAGGACGCTTCCTATTACACAATATCTACATAGACGCCATTTAGTGTTTACTTGTTCAGGGGGCCGTTTTACGAAAGGTTGTAAGTCCAAAATCCTAACTTTTAGTCCTAACTGTCGTGGCAACGCATCGCTGATTGGTCAGTTACATGACAATTAAGACTTTTACTTAAGATTTAGGACTTACGACTTTTCGTAAAACGGGCCCAATTTTATTTGCGAGGAATAAAGTTTAAATAAATGTTCTCTGTCTTGTACTTTTCTGTAGGTTGCTTTTCAAATCTTGCACATATCTGGCACATATCACTGTATGATATCCATATTCTAGGTTGTATAAACTCTTAAACTGGTAGTGATGCTGCCCATATACTCTTTTTGTAAGTGCATACTAATATTACGAACCAAGACGGACCAGAAGTACTCGATAAAAGTCTACTGAGGATGCATTTCTATAAAACTATGCAGTGAATGACTTATTAATAAAATGTTGTGACAGATCACACTAAAAAGCCCTCATAAAAATATATTTATCATATTTTATCAGAAAATGCTTCAATCTATACAGAATGTCATTTATTACTATATTTGACAGGTATCTGCCCATATGTATTCTAATTTTGTATTTGAATTTTGAATGTTGTTTAACGCCACACCCAATGTACCAGGACAAAGACGCAAGAAATCCCACAAACGTTTTGGACACAAAATCAGCTTGTAAGTATGAAAATTTCAGATACCAAACTATAAATCAATAGAATGTCCAGGACACAGATACAAATCCGGTAAAAATGGACAAACACGGACCTCTGGAAACCAAGAGGTGGGACCAGGTGCCATGGAGGAGTAAGCATCCCCTGTCCGATACCAACATATGATATTTAGAGTTATTCTACTCAGAAGCACAAGTAAACGAATGAGTTTTCCTCAGAGGTGAAAATATCGTTTACAATTTGCCAAACGAAGGGAATCATCTCAATTTCTTTTTGAAAATAACAGAAGTGAATACAGGAACCATCCAGAAATTTTTTAAACATAAGATGTTACGAGGAAAAATGAAGAAGTACCAATGAATAATCGAAACTCAAAGTGTTTTAGAATACAACAAACGCGTGATTTAGCGATCAAAATTGGACTTTTTAAAGACGATTATTTGAAGAGGGGTAGAGAAGGAGACCATTAAACATTTCATACATGAAACGTAAAATGCGCTTCTGTTGGCAGAAAATCAAGTGTGTATTTTTATCGAAGAAACAAAAGAATCCATAAATTTGGTAAAAAACAGAAAGTAGTAGGTATTGATTATGTTTACAGAAAAATGGAAGACCGTTTGAGGCCAGTGCATGGGTGATAAAGCGGAGGTTACTAATCAATTACACCCTTGGGTAAAGGGAATATGTATGCGCGTGCACCTACATCACAGTACAATTCAATGACGTAGGACTATCATTTAGTCTTCATAGAAAAATGCGTCAGTTTCTTCTTGCATACATATACATATATATTGATTGTGCTTGGATCATATGATAAAAATAATCAAACATAAGTGTGTTCAGTTAACAGGGAAACCCTTGGCGTGGAAAACCAGATTAAAAATCACGCAGGTTGTGGTTTCCTTATATAGGACGATTCTGTTTTATTTAGAGGGTGCATGTTTTTTCAAAAGCGTAAAACATCGACAAATCACTTTATCAGGATGTCCTGACCTACATGAAAATAACTCTGGTTTCTTCCCTTTAAGATAATGTATTACCGCATTTAGTTTTTGTAAAAAGAAAATATCTTTTTGAAGTGTAAATATAACTAGTATATGATGTGTAAGTGTTTCCCATCTATATTGCACAAAACATTATTTGTTTTGACCTATCGCCAATAGTGATTGATGATTCGAGATGTTGAAGCAATAAATGTATACATTGTAAATGAAATGTATTTCATTATTTCCTTATTTAATACCCTACTTAATTGTAAAAATTGGTACTTGTAGAACATTTGAATCATTGATTATTTTCCAAACTAATGTTTTAATTTGAACATTATCTAACATCATGAGAATAAAATGACGTAAGAAACTAAAACATAACCTCAAATGAACGTATGCCAAAAATACAATTACATGCAACATTCTTATTCTATTCCACGTGTTAAAAAAATTGAATGAATAGATTGATTTCTCAATGGATTGTTAAGTGGTATCCTGGAAACACAATGTAAAGCGCATTCGTTTCTCATCAACGCGAGCCGGGTTCGATCCCTGGATTTGATAGTGGATCATATGGAATGATTTGGCGGTCACCAAGTCGGACACGTTGGTTTTCGGGTTTTCCGATTTCCTCCCACACTAATCACAATGTTACTCCAACATCAGAGTCAAGAAGAGACATTTATACTTTATTATTATGTTTATAATATTTCTATAAGTTGTTGTAATTTGTTTGTTAACTATTGTAAAATAAATTGAATTATAAAAATGAATATCGTAAATATCGAGTTAATTTTCATATTTGGAAAACGGATGTCCCATACAGTAAAGAACTGTCGGGTAATGGACATAATGATATGTCAGTTGTTTGAATTTGATAGAAACAAATTGATATTGTAGTTACAAATCAATATTCACCGCCCATTTTCCTGGTGTGAGAAATATTATCTGTCAAATTAATTGACACGTTATACGAGGTATCTTTTAATTTTGCATGTCGTTGACCATGTAAATAAATCATTCAAACGTAACCTATGTTTATAATTTTAAGTGTACAAGGGAACATAGAATATTCCTAAAGTTTGACGTATAGTTAAACCAATAGAAATACCAAACTTACAATTTGATCGGACTTGTGATGTTATTATATTGTTTATTACTTTGATAGTACGTTTGAACCCTCTAATTCCTTAATATATTAAAGGTATATTATATTTATTGTCTTAGGCCAGTCTATTTTGATTTGTAGGGTTGTAAGGATTTAATACACACTACAGCTCAGTGATCATTGAATATAGAAATAAAGTGAAATAGAGTAGTGAAACGGATTGATAATGTACTATTGATGGAACAAACTATCTATTTAGATTGTGTACCAAAGGCAATGTTATCGTCAAAACGAGTACAAACATACATGTTAGAAGTCACCGAATGTATCAATACAGGAAAATAGTTTTCTAGCGAATAATATTTTTTAAAATTGATGTCAAACTTGCTCGGAGATGGAACATATCTAACATCTAAATATCTAAACGAAGTTAATCATGAAATATAAATTTAATTATAACAAAATATAAAAAGAAGGTCATTTGATTTCCAAAGGCAGTTTATAATTTTTGAAGAATTTCATCTCAAAGCTACATTTGCATGCTACGAGCAAAAAAATCTAACTTTGTACCACATTTTGCTCGGCTCTACACTTTGTATCACGTGTACCTAACTGAAATATGAAGTTATTGACGTACGCATGAAATGTTTGATTGGCTGTTCGATTGCGGATGTTAAATCGTCTTTTTCGACCATCACGCTGTGCGGTAGATTTCTCGATTCGCCACAGGAGGGTCGCTGGTTTGAACCTCGGCGGATGTGGTTGCTTGTCCTGTCCTTCGGATGAGACAGTAAAAACCGAGGTACCGTGTCACAATAGGTGTCGGCATGTTAAAGAACCCTCACAGCTAAATGGGCGTAAGTGCTAAGCATAGGCCAAACTTCGAAGCCCTTCATCGGCATTTGGTGATCGGTCGTTGGGGAAGCTTACTTTTCCATGGTAGCTGATCCCGTCTCTTAATATACAGAGGTCCATGTTTTTCTAATTTTCTCCTGTCTTTTAAGGCTTTTTTGTTAATACTTTAGTATATGTCAATTTCGTATTAATAGCATAATCGCGACTTTGATATGTTTGTTTAATGATGTTCAACTCTACATCCCATCAAGTGTAATAAAAACGAAATGTCCCCTATATGAACAAGTGTATATTCATCGAGGATTCTTTTACGTGTTATGGCAAACGTGGCCAGGGATCTCATCAAAAAGATTCGAAAATTACACTTCACGTGCCAATAGTTTGGTAAAGAAACAGTCGATAATAATATGTAAAACCTGGTTCCGGGAATCGAACCCGGGAACTACCACTCCATATATATATATATATATATATATATATATATATATATATATATATATATATATATATATATATATATATATATATATATATATATATATATATATATATATATATATATATATATATATATATATATATATTATATATATATATATATATATATATATATATATATATATATATATATATATTGTAAATTTGAGCAATTCTGTAGAAAAAATTTCATAGACATCCTAATTATTGTATGAAATGAGTCTATCATTTCAAAATAGATTACATGATGTGCTGGAACATAATTTACGATTGAGATTAAGACAATCATTTCATAATAAATTCTTTAATATCTGATACGAACAAATATGCAAAATAGTGGGAAAAAACCCAAAATTTAGGAATTCCCAGTAATAAACTTTCTTCGTATTCATTCAATGGGAAGTAACTCTTATGCAGATAACTTTGTCTCCGAATTTTAACCAAGATTTGTCTCTCGTTTCTTGTAATATATCTTATACGATATGAAATGGATTCGGAGATTATTTACTATGTTTATTTATTGTTGTTTAACGTCCATATTAAGAATTTTTCACTCATAGACGTCACCAAATGCCGGTGAAGGGCTTCAGATTTTGGCCTATGCTCGGCACTTACGGCCATTGAGCAGTGAGGGTTCTTTAACGTGCTGACACCTACTGTGACACGCGACCTCGGTTTTTACTGTCTCATCCGAAAGACAGGAAACCAACCTGCCACCGGCTGGACTCGAACTCACGACCTCACGATCAAGAGTCTAGCGCACAACCGACTGAGCCAGACCGGCTCCTATAAATGTTATAACACGGTTAACTAGACTTAAAGAAGAAATAAGTGATTTGATTATCAGTAGACTAATTCTCAAAGTAAAACAAAATGGAGAGGAGTATATATATATAAGACATGTGATTGTAAGGCTGTTACTTTGCAATTCTATTAATATCGATCTTTTGTATTCAAAAACTAGAAATTACACCAGTATTTCAGAATTTGTCGTATTCTAATGGAATTTCGTATATCCATTCGTACTTCTTAAATTTTACTTCTAAGTGCACAATAAATCTTACTTATCAAATAAATTCCAGTGACAAAATAAAGTAAATGACAACATTTGTTTTCAATCGTAAGCTTATTACATTGTATACCTTAAATTGTTTAGTTTTATAACAATGTAGAAGAAAAGCTTTTCCAAACAGCTTTTAGAAAATTCAAAGACATGCCATTTATCTCAAAATCATAGTATAGATAAAGCTTTCCTACTCTTTATGTACAACGATTCCGCATAGAAAATCAAAAGAGAGAATTTTGGCATCATGGAATTTCATGCATAGAGTCAAACTACTTACAGATAAATTGTGATTACGTTTACGTCGAGGAAATACTGTATGACAAAATATTATTTATTCCATGCCTGATGATTTTATACGAGATTAAATCTATATAAATGTATATATATAATTCAGAGTTATTATTTTTTTTGTATTGAAATGTTTTATATCTGATTTGACCGTTTTAAAAAAATGTCGACGGCAGCTCATGTGGCTTTAATGTAATATGTAAAATGCCTGATGATTTTATACGAGATTAAATCTATATAAATGTATTTAAATTCAGAGTTATTTTTTTGTATTGAAATGTTTTATATCTGATTTGACCGTTTTAAAAAATGTCGACGGCAGCTCATGTGGCTTTAATGTAATATGTAAAACATTAAAAACTATTTGACTGTGGACTCACGGTTGGTGTGACCGGTCAACAGTGGATGTTTACTCCTCAATGGCACCTAAACCATTTTTATGTACAGTTTATTTACGTTTATACCCATACCCCCGCTTATAAAATTCAAATGTTATCTTTTCAACGAGCAATCAATAGTTTCTATAGTACATGTCATATCACAGTAGTTTTAAGTAAAAAGAAGAACTACCAATGGGTCGAAACTCTAAGTCTATAAAATAAGACAAATGAGATATAACAACGGTCTGAAGACGAAGAGTAATTTCGAATCCCAATCCAGATGGGACCAGGTGTCTAGAAGAACTCAGCGTTCCCTGTTAGCATGCAACACCCGTCGCAAATGTTTCATGGAAAGCTTGGTGAAAATGTCAACAAAACAATGGGCTGCAAGGTAGACATGCCCACCCCTATGCCCCTCATTTATACAAGATCTAAAAAAATATCTAAAAATAATGATAATCAATGAGAAGAATTACAGAAGGCATTGCATTAATGGGTCATTAGCTGTGTTTACAAAAAAATATTACTTCGATTTTTTCTACTTTTACTACTTGCACTTGATGATAAGAGCTATACGCAGGCATAAAAAATCTCACATTTCAATATATTTTGTGAAGATAACGTCAGGTCCAATGTTGTATTCATATACAAATAGTAAGGTTGAGTTGATCAATTGCAGTTGAAAAAGAGCCAAAACTTGGTTTCTTAGCAATTTTCACAAACTGAATAGGAATTTAAGAATTTTTATGCCTGTGCACTCTTTTGTTTTGTCATTTTATATCAATCTAAAGGTAAAAAAGGAAAAAGAAATTCTGAAGTCTAGTTGAATGAAACGATCGTCTTGAGCATTGTTACTTTGGTATTATGTTTATAATATTTATAACCACTAGGTCGTTGCCACTGCTGGTGGACCGTTTGAGTCCCCGAGGGTATTCATAAACCAAGTACCTGGTATTTCGGTACCAGCTGATAATCTTATACTAAAGTAATATTTAGCATTGATAACACCATTTAAAATTCTAAATTCTTCTAAAGCTAAGATAGCCATCTTTTTACAGTGGTTTCTCTTAGACGGATTTTAGCTGTACGTTTAGGGTTAGGGTTAGGGTTAAGGTTTGATACCACTTTCTCTTTAGAAAAACTATTTGAAATTGCAGCTCAACTGATGAAGTCTAATTGACAGAAAAAATCGTCTTGAGCATTATAACTTTGGTATTATGTTTATAATATTTGTAAAAATACAACTAATGCCCCTTTAATGTTTAGCAATATAAATGTTATTGACGACACAGTTATTCAATAAATATGATTCCCATTATGTACTACAACTCTGCCAAATCTACATCCATACTATAAGGGAAACATTATCCACAAATGAGAACTGGACAATGCCCATTTCAGGTATTTTGGGAACATGCCAAGTTTGAAAAAATATACTAGTCATTCTTGCTTTAGCAAGCTATTTATAAAAATGCCATGAACGAAATGTTTTCAATCAATGGGAATATTGACATAATGACAATTTATGGTATTCTATAATGTAGGACCTTGGAGTGTGATCTACATATCAGATGTGTGTGGATTTAAGAAAACTTGCTGAATTCACAATTCACTTCGTGTTTGCTGGTGTAGAAATACCAGGTAATAGGTTTATGTATACCCTCGGGGACTTAAACGGTCCACCAGCAATATATGCGGTACCAAAACATTTTCAGTATTGCTGAAAGACTTTTGGTCACCAAATACCTGAAATATATTGTGAATTCGATATTATAGCGTCTTTTTATAACAAGTTATGTTTACTTGTATTTAATATCAAACTTGTAGACAAAGCACGTACACGGATTACTTGTAGTGAAAAAAAGTGAAGTAGGTTGAATGTTAATCGTTTAGTAACTGGTATTTAGCTAACAGCTGATTTGTTTAATACTACAGGTATAATACCATTTAAATCCCCACAACATCTAAAACTAAGAAGTAAACTACAGTAAAACTTGTTTTAGCGACCTCCTGTGTATAAAGGCCACCTATCATAAAGATTTATTTTGCTGTCCCCAAATAGTACCATTTGTGTACAAATCAACCTCTATATAAAGACCACCTCCCTAAAAAGACTGGTTTCGTTATGTCCCTTTTGGTGTCTTTATATACAAGTTTCACTGTATTTACAGTGGTTACTCTTAGACGTATTTGGCAGTACAGTTAGATTTAGTATTTTGTTTTGTATTACACAATTTCTTTCGGAACTGTACATTATTTATAACTATAAGTATTAGCTGTGTTCTTTTTTTTCAACATCAGTTTTTACTACTTAGGTTGATGTACAATAACAAAAAAAAAAGTGGGTTTGAGTTCGAATCCAAGTTTGTCAAAATTTATAACGGCCAAACCGGGCTCAAAAAAAAAATAGAGATATACACAGGCATAAAAATTCTTAAATTCCTATATATTTTGTAAAAATTGCTTACGAAACCCAAGTTTGGCACTCGCAATTTTCACATGCAGTTGATTAACTCAGCCTTACTATTTGTATATGAAAACAACACTGGACCTGACCATATTTTCATAAAATATTAATATATGAATACAATATTTTTTATGTCAGTGTATAGCTCTTATTTGTTATTGTACATCAGGTACAAGTAGTAAAAGTAGAAAATTGTTTTATGAAGTCCCCCTCTCAGAGATATTAGATAGTACTCAGGATCACGGCCACAGACAGTGACTCCGTTTCACCAATCATGCTTTTCACCGAACTTGACCTCATCACCAAACTTGACTTTTTCACCGAATTTGACCCGTTCATCGAACTAGAAAGGTTTCCATGGAACATTTGCGACGGGTGTGGCATGCCAGCAGAAGACGCTGACTCCTTCCGGACACCTGGTCTTATCCGGTTTGGGATTCGTAATTGTTCTTCATATTGAGACCATTTGCACTCTAATTCGTCGTGTTATAATGGACTTGAGTTTTGATTAATGATTGGTACGTCTTCAGTTTTACTTTGTAAACACAGCTAATGCCCCTTTACATTTTATTATGTGGAATATGACTATAAAAAGATAAATATTATGTTTTATGGACTTTAATAACTTTTAAAACAGTTGTTTAGAATGTTAAGTATTCACAACTGATTTCTATTCTCCTGGAATAAGCAGTTGTACAGTATTGCTGAAGTTTCTCCTAAATCCTTGTCAGTAACATGATAAGGAGTGATAAAAAGTTTAGTGAACATTCGATAAACTGCTATACGAATTTTATGTATTATACATACATACATACATACATACATATATATATATATATATATATATATATATATATATATATATATATATATATATATATATATATATATATATATATATATATATATATATATATATATATATATATATAGTCTTAGTCTCCGAGGGTATACATAAACTCAGTAATTGGTATTCCGGTACCAGTCGAATATTTTAAACTTAGGTAATATTGCGCTCAGATACCAAAATTCAAATTCTAAACTTCTCAAAAGCTAACTATTCATTCTACGTTTGGTAGTCTTGGACGGGTTTGGCAAAGCATTTCGATTTTTTATTTATTTAGCGTAGCACACCTTATTTTAGTTTCGGAAATATGCATTTATATTAAATTTGAACTGAACTGATGAAGTCTTGTTGGCATTTGGTTTGGTCTTATTTGTAAAACTTTAACTTAGGTATTGTTGACATTAATAATAATAATAATAATAATAATAATAATAATAATGATAATAATGATAATGTAATAATAATAATAACAATAAAGTAATAATGATAATAATAATAATAAAAAAAAGTAATAATAATAATAATAATAATAATAATAATAATAATGAAGTAATAATAATAATAATAATAATAATAATAATAACGTAATAATAATAATAATAATAATAATAATAATAATAACAATAATAATAATAATAATAATAATAAAGTAATAATAATAATAATAATAATAATAATAATAATAAAGTAATAATAATAATAATAATAATAATAATAATAAAGTAATAATAATAATAATAATAATAATAATAATAATAATAATGATTATAATAATAATAATAATAATAATAATAAAAAACTAAGGATAATAATAATAATAATAATAATAATAATTATAATAATAAAAAGTAATAATAATAAATTAATAATAATAACAACAACAACAATAATAATAATAATAATAATAATAATAATAATAATAATAATAATAATACTAATAATGATAAAAGTAATAATTATATATAAATACGCACACACACAGACAGATATATATATATATATATATATATATATATGAAGATTTCATATACAGAGGTAAACTACTCACTGACAAATTATTGACACAGGGATATCGAAAACCGCGTTTAATGTCAACGTTCCGCAAATTTTATGGTCGGTATAATAGCCTTGTTTGCGACTACTCTGTTTCACTAAGTGAAATGTTGAGTTGCCTTTTCGTTGGCGGTTGTTGAGACGTCTGTACCAATTGTGACGAGGATACACTCCTCAGTGTTTCATTGGAACTGTGGACTCACGGCGGGTGTGACCGGTCGACAGGGGAAATACTCCTCCATGGCACCTGATCCCAGAGGTCCGTGTTTGTCCATTTTTACCGGATTTGTATCTATGTCCTGGACATTCTATTGATTTATACTTTGGTATCTGAGATTTTATATATATATATATATATATATATATATATATATATATATATATATATATATATATATATATATATATATATATGACAGTTTAAATTCAATATTTTGGGGAATATAAAAAGAACGATGTCAGTCAGCTACTTGCGCCTGTGTGATTTTAGAATTAGTAGACAGACGAACAAACATACAGACAGTAGTGACAAATATATCTTTCGAGCTCAGGACATAAGTATAGGTTATTTCCTGTATATGTTAAAACATTGACACGGAGCGGCAAAAGACCGAGGGCGTAAATAATTCACACATTTAAAGTCAATAACATTTTTATCATTGATCATGATAAAAAAATCTTATTCAAATCGCAATGACATCAAATATTTACCCCCCAAAAATCACTTATAGATTTTGTGGTAGTGCTAACCTGGACGGCGTTTATAATGTAACTAAGAATGAAGTTACTCAGGTGACGTCACGCAATGCTATAAATTAATTCATGAAATAACGACACACCAACCTTAAACAGGTCCCGATCCCGGACCAATATGGAATAATATTGCACTTTTTCATCTAATGTTGAGTAAATGGAAAACGAAAATATATAAAATAACAAGACTTATTACCAAATACTCTTCAGAATATTCAACAAGTAACTAGATGGTACAATGACCTTAAGATAGCAGACATCAGAAAACATCTTGATAGTTTTAAATGTATTTATTTTTCAAAAATTGTTTTAAAATCTGAACATATAGATAAAGATTAGTTATGGTGATATAGTGTATTGAGATACCATATACTACAATCACCGCAGTTGCTAGAACAACAACAACAACAACAACAACAACAACTACTACTACTACTGCTGCTACTACTACTACTACTACTACTACTACTACTACTACTACTACTACTACTTCTACTAATACAACTACTACTACTACTGCTGCTGCTGCTGCTACTATTGCTACTACTGCTACTACTGCTACTACTACTGCTGCTGCTGCTACTACTTCTACTACTACTACTACTGCTGCTGCTGCTACTACTACTACTACTACTACTACTACTACTACTACTACTACTACTACTACTACTTCTACTGCTGCTGCTGCTGCTGTTGCTTCTACTGCTATTACAACTACTACTATTGTTATTATTGCTATTACCAATACTACGTCTTTTAGTCTCATCTTATTTTGCTGCGAGTAAGACGTACTTAGACGTACTTAAAATATTCTTGAACTTGTTTAAAGAGACAAAAAGACACACTCAAGTGAGACGCAAATTTCATTTTGTTAAACGCAGATATAATGTTTCGGACTCCATTAAAGGGAACAAATATGGAAACTATCAGGTCCTTAAATCAGATTTACGAAGTAATAAATAACAAAACGTAATGTTTTAATACTTCTGATGATTGTTTTTAAAGGGAGTATTAAAATATTCGCATTTTTCTCACGTCATGCAGTGAAAGAATTTGTAAATATATTCGCGAATTCATGACATAGAAATAATTTTGACAATACATTCATTGTTAAAGGTTAAACGTTGTGTTAAATTTGACAGAGTAATTATTTGGAAAGATAAGACTTCCAAATCAATTTTCTAGTGTTAAAACGTAATTAGGTAATTACAAGACGTTCTTAAGTGTCAGTTACCTGGTGTAATTTATTTTATGTCTATGTTGTTTATTTGGCAAGCTAAGTAAACATTTATAAATACATTGTAATACAAATACATTCAAATAACCACAAATCAGTTGTTATGTACATAACAGAAGGTCAATGTTGTTGTCGAGAAACATAGTTTATGTCAGAAAGTCTTATCTTTTACTAGATCAATGTAAACAATAGATATATATTCAAAATATTATATTCGCGATGAATATGTAGCAATTGGTTAAGAGTATTATTATTATTACTATTATTATTATTATTATAATTATTATTATTATTATTTGCATTTGAATTTACTGGCTCAGTTAGTAGCGCGCTCGACTTTTGATCGTGAGGTGACTCTTGATCGTGAGGTAGTGAGTTCAATTCCAGCCGGCGACAGATTGGTTTCCTTCGGATGAGATAGTAAAACCCGAGATCCTATGTCACAGTAGGCGTCGGCACGTTCAAGAAGTCTCACTGCTCAATGGCTGAAAGTACCTAGCATAAACCAAGCTTTGAGGCCCTTCACTGGCATTAGTGACGTCTCCATATGAGTGAAAGATTCTTGAGTAGGACGTTAAACAACAATACAACCAACCAACCGACCATTTAAATTTAGCTGTGGAAGGTTTTTGAAGTACATGTTCAAACATTGCACTATATGATATTGCACAGAAAACTATATATTATGTTTTGAAAACTTATACATATCATTGATAATTGTCACATCTAAAATTATCAAATGAGGCGATAAGATTTTAAGTAACAATTACTGCTTTTTGAAGTTAATCCAATGAGTTTACCCAAAAAACGACAGTATCAAAACAAAACTATTCAAAGCCTCATCTTCAATTGATCCAAATTATTACAACATTAAAACATGTTTTTTTTTAATCGGATTGAAATCGACACTTTTCTGAAAAATGATTCGATCTCGCATTAAATAACAATCTTAGCAGTACACGTTTTGGACAGTTCACGTTTCTCGTTGTTGAAATTGATAGTTTTGGATAAGTTTTTGTTTTGTTAAGTACAATTTCAGCTATTTACAGAAACGGTGTAAAATTGAAGTGAATACTAACATATTACAAATATCTATTATAAAATGTAAATTTTCACAAATTGGCATTATCATAACATAAGACTTCTTTGCTCTTTACAACCGTCAGATTTCAACATTGAAGTAGTAATATCCCACTATCGCCTGCATATGGTGTTTATGTCTCACAAATGATCTGACATGCAAGGATTGTTCAACATATGAACATTTCATATTCAGTAGCAAATTAGTAACTGATAAAATGTTGTCATCGACATCGGAAATCGGAATAATTTAATTACCTGTTCAGTAGCGGTTGTTGAGTTGTCTGTACCTATTATGCCAAGGATCTATTCCCCTTTTATTTCATTTTAATTCGACTGTGGACTCAAATCGTGTTTGACCAGTCAACTGGGGATGCTTACTCCTGATCCTGATCCCACCTCTGGATTTCCATGGGTCCGTGTTTTTCCAATATTCACCAGGGTCCAGGGCCATAAAACTATTCTCAGACAAATTATTTTATTCAACTTCAAGATTTTACTCAAATCTTGAGAATTTTCTCAACGTAAATAAAGTTGTGAACTATAAAGGGATTCTTAGACAAATTTCTTTCTCAATTGATAAATAATTAAGTACAGCTGATTTAAGTAATTCTTAACAGCGAAAATGGCTGCCCCTATATTCCCCTCGGGATACGTAAACGCAAATGTCGCAGTCATTGTTGCCCTAGAGTATTTGTTACATGTTCAATCCTTTCGAAAACAACGTGTTATTTGAGCAAAATTCTCTGTTGACCTATTTTGGCCGTACTACGTTTTTTACACTAACAATAGGGACGGTGTAAATTTAGTCCGTTATATTTGTCCAAGTGTATGTTCCAAGTCATTTATCTTATCTAATGTACTTATACTAATTTACCTGCATCTTAGATATCGTTTATTATACACATAATACATACTATATGTATAAATTACTGACTTTGGTAATGTATCGGCGTTTTACAAGACCTTTTTTTAATGTTTTTAAAAAGGTATATATCTACACCTTTATGCCACAAAACGTGCTGCCTACTTGATTTTTAACGCGTTTTACTCCTCTTGGTTAGTCATTAAATAATTAATTATATATATTATATGGTAAGAATAATGTTCAAACATCGACGTTAAGTGAATCGGGACATAAATTGTGACATATGTCCCTGACGAGAGTTACACTGCCCCTTGACAATCTTACCTCAGTTGAGAAAATTCTAAAGTCATTTTATAGTCTGTGAGTTTTCACTTTTTACTCAGATGAGTAATTATTTTAACTTTGAGAATGAAATTTGTCTCAGAATTTTCCTTGTTTACGGTCTCGGGCCCAGATTTGTATATTTGTATCCTGGACATCCTGTAGATTTATACTTTGGTACCCGTGATTTGTATAAAAATATATTTTTAGAAAAATAAAAAAATTAACAAAGTGGTACCCCGTTTTCCCGATTTTTTTCATAGTCTATAGTTATCATGACACAAATATAGTCCATCACCACTCTTATTCTACAAATATATCCTGCGGATGAGACACTCAAAACCGAGGTCCCGTGTCACAGTAGGTGTCGGCACGTTAAAGAACCCTCACTGCTCAATGGCCGTAAGTGCCGAGCATAGGCCAAAATCTGAAGCCGTTCACCGGCGTTTATTGACGTCTCCATATGCGTGAAATATTCTTGAGTGGGACGTTAAACAACAATAAACAAACAAACAATTAAACAAATTTACAAATATATATCTAGAGTCGACCTGTCCCTCTATTCATATGACGCAAAATTCATTCAGAAAATTTCGGAAGCAGTAGAAGAAAAAGGTTACTGTATACTATTTTCGCCCCTTTCGCCCTCACCGTCAGTGCATTAGGGCGAAAATAACACGGGGCAAAAATAACCCTGTATACAGTATTTTCGTATTTAGATATATTCCCCGAGGATACTTGTCACTCGGTACATATACATTTAATGAATAAACAAGTACCAAAAAATTGCATACTGGATGGCACGGCGCCCAGTATAAAAAGGTGTCCTTCTGTGAAGTCTCTCGGGAGCACAGACTCGCAGATATGGTTTGGTGCTCCTTGGGTTGTCCTTCGGGACATTACCAATTTAACATTTGTACAGTCAGAAGATGACCAGTTATGGTATAAACATAATAATGCTTATGTTCCCATAAAACATTGTCAGATTTTACTTGACGACATTTTGGATAGTTCATTTTCAAATCATATACCAACAATTTCTAAATGTTCTGTCAAAAATTGTAAAACATGTCATGTATTAATAACTGATCAATTGTTCACCAGCAATCTGACAAATAAGCATTACAACACCAGAAGCTGGGATCATCTAGACTGCAAATCATCTAACGTTGTTTACGGAATTGAGTGTACCTTCTGTGGTTTGATTTATGTTGGCGAAACTAAGGGGCCCTTAAATAAAAGAGTATCTGGTCATCGATTCGAGATTAATAATGGGGGTAACCAGATACTCTATCGACATTTCAACTCTCCTGACCATTCCATCTTGTCTATGAGAGTGCGTATAATTGAAAAAATACACCACTGGACCAACAATCCCACCTTGAGTATCCCCTTTCGTAGACAACGTGAAAATGTTTGGATTAAACAGCTTGGCACTGCATATCCCTATCGATGTAACGATAATATCCAAAGTGTAGGCAATCTATCAAGCCCACTGTTTAATGGTATTAATGTGATGGAGCATTTTAATTCTAACGTAAAACGTAAACGAAGTCACGGACATCGTTCATACAACCGACCATACATACATGATGTCACTTTTTCATCTCTTTTACCTTACGTTAACAAAAAATTGGGTCTTCATCACATTCGCAGCAATCTTTATTCTGTTCCTTTTACAAATCTCAATAAACTTTTTCAAGAAGTAAGAATGAACCCCTACACGGATTCTTCAACCCCAGAATACATACTGAACTCCATTATAATGGACATCGCTTATAACAGACTGTTTAAGCCAGCACGCGTTACAAACGATGACTGTTCTGAACAGAAACGTCTTTTCCTTAAACTTAAATTTACAAATAAAGGCATAGACGCTTTAAACATTGGCAATGTTCTAAATCACAAAAAAGTTCAGGCCTGTGTTCCACCATATTTTAAACTGAAGACCACGCCTTGCATTTCATATAGCTATACACCTAGCATCGCATCCAAGCTATTCAATTACAAACAGGTTTTGCAGTGCCTAGACATCAATTATCTTCTACACAACACTGTTACATGTTCATGTGTTTCATCTCCTTTCAAATACAATCCTATCGAGCATGTCATTACCGGCGACGTTTCTATTGTTGATAATGAAAGCCTCAAAAATCTTATTTTAAGGGGCCCTAAATACCGGGAAGCCCGTTCCTTTTATTGGCGTCAGAATTTCAGTTTAGTTATGAATTCTGTCGAAGATTATGCCAGACGATGGACCAAACATGAATACATAGAACCAGACACATTGTCTGAATGGCTAAAAGTCAAACGGTGGTTGATAAAATCTCGTATTCGACAACTTAAAGGGACTATGAAAACACCTTATCCCTCTGTTTTTAATGATCCAGAAATAGTAACTGAACTGGATAGATTACATGACCAATATGTACTGGTACCAGCAGACAAAGCCTCAAATAATACAGTTTTTATTTGTATGGCACATTACTATAATTGTTTATTAGAAGAACGTGGGTTTAATACGAATTCTGGAAATCCTACATACACACGTAGCTGACTTTCAAAGAACGAGATCCTTCAAAATCACGTGTCCGTATTACGCTCATTTGATATACCTACAACGGATACCGATTTCGAGCTACCACATTTATATTGGATACCTAAACTTCATAAAACCCCATATAAGCAAAGATACATAGCAGGATCCAGCAAATGTTCTACCAAACCTTTATCTTTACTCATTACCAAGATATTGACAGCTGTTAAGGAGAAACTTCGACAATACAATACAGTTGCTTATTCAAGAAACGGTGTAATTCAGATTTGGATACTTAAAAATTCTAAACAGCTTTTAGAAAATTTGAAGGCACACATTTTTTCTCGAATTCACAGTATCAAAACTTATGACTTCTCTACTCTTTACACTACAATTCCACATAAAAAATTAAAAGAAAGAATTTTCAGCATCATAGACAACTGTTTTTTCACTAAAGGTGGTACCCAAAAATGTAAATATCTAGTGATTGGCTATCAGGATACTTATTTCGTCAAACACCACTCTGATTCTACACATAAATACACTGATGTTGATATAAAAAACATGCTGGAATTTCTAATAGACAATATATTTGTAATGTTCGGAGACGTGGTCTTTCATCAAACTGTTGGCATTCCTATGGGAACCAATAGTGCTCCTTTATTGACCGACCTGTACCTTTATTCATACGAAGCAGACTTCATTCAGAAACTGCTGAATCAAAAGAAGAAAAAGTTAGCGGTGTCCTTTAATTTGACATTTAGATATATCGACGACGTTTTGTCAATTAATAATGACAATTTTCATACATATGTTAATGCGATATATCCCAGAAAACTAGAAATTAAAGATACAACAGAATCAAGCACACACGCTTCATACTTTGACACAGACGGAATATTAGCAACTAAGCTATACGACAAACGCGACGATTTCGGCTTTCCCATCGTAAATTTTCCACATTTAAGTAGTAATATCCCTCAGTCACTCGCATATGGAGTTTATATTTCACAAATGATCCGATATGCCAGGGCGTGTACAACATATGAAAATTTCATATACGGAGGTAAACTACTCACTAGGAAATTATTGACACATGGATATCGAAAACCGCGTTTAATGTCAACGTTCCGCAAATTTTTCGGTCGGTATAATTGTCTTGTTTGCGACTACTCTGTTTCACTAAGTGAAATGTTGAGTTGCCTTTTCGTTGGCGGTTGTTGAGACGTCTGTACCAATTGTGACGAGGATACACTTCTCACGTGTTTCATTGGACTTGACTGTGGACTCCCGGTGGGTGTGAACGGTCAACAGGGGATGCTCACTCCTCCATGGCACCTGATCCCACCTCTTGGTTTCCAGAGGTCCGTGTTTGTCCATTTTACCGGATTGGATCTATGTCCTGGACATTCTATTGATTTATACTTTGGTATCTGAATTTTTTTTATATATGGACGGACTAACTTCCATATTGAGTTATTTAATGTGATTTAAAACAGCGAGATGGAAATTGACGACATAACATAATCAACACTTTATCCATTTTCTTTACACAAAAGGGGAAATAAGAACGAAAGTATACGACAATCGTGAAGATTGCTAGGGATGTTGTCGTCAACTGTCTGCATTTAAGTAGTAACATCACCTGCATACTCTGTGTCTATCTCCCTGATAATAAAAAAATGCAAAATCTTGTTCAACATTCTGATATCTCATTTATAGAGACAAAGAAGTAACTGATAAGTTTTTGTCACAAGGCTATTAACTAATAAGGAATCACACTTAATTTAAATGTCGGTATAATGACATTATCAGAAATTAACATGCCTCACTTACTAGAATGTTGAGTTACCTGTTATATTGTAGTTGTTAGATCGTCTTTCCCGGTTGAAAACATTTAACAGCGGTTGTGACCAGTCGATAGGGGGTAATCTCAATGCCATCTGAATCCGGGATTTTTCGGTCTCTTTTTTAAATTTTCAATGAGTTCATATAACTGTTTTAATGATTTCCTTACGATAAATACTGTGGCATAAATATTTCAAACATATTACCAAAGTTCAAGATGATCATTTTTGTCTATTAGACTTCATCAGTTGAGCTCCAGTTTAAAATATATTTTATTTTCTAAAGAGAAAATGGTATCGTGTAAGGCTATATAATAAATCAAAGTGTATATACAAATTCCGTCTAAGAGTAACCACTGTAAAAAGAATAATTTAGAATTTAAATGATGTTACAGTGCGAAATATTACTTTAGTATAAGATTATCAGACGAAATGAATACCAGTTAATAGGTTTATACATATTTTTATATTGTCATATTTGTTCAAAGAATATAGTAATTACACTGAATAGATCACACACACACACACACACACACACACACACACACACACACACACACACACACACACACACACACACACACACACACATACACACACCTTTATTTTTATCATGCAAGTTAGTTTCGTTTTGTATTCACATTTTTTATTTTAAAACTTACTAGGATTTTTTGCAGTAGAAATATAATGAAGGAGTACCAATGGATATTCGAAATTCCAAGTCCATTAAATTAAAACAAATCAAATATAAAAAGGTATCGTATAAAAGAACAATTGCAAATCCTAAACGGGATGGGATCAGGTGCCCGGAAGAAGTCAGCGTCCCCTGTCAGCATGCCACAAATATCGCAAATGTTCCATGGAAACCTCTTGAGTTCAGTGAAAACGTCAAGTTCGAAGAAAAGTTAATCTCGGAGAAAAGGTAGATATAAAAACGGTCTCAACAAGGAGAATAATTGCGAATCCCAAATGGGATGGGACCAGGGGATCAGGAATGAGTCAGCGTCCCCTAACTGAAATAAATTTCTCGGGTATTTGTCTTGAAATGAAAAATAAAGTACCCAGCTATTGAGTGGTATTTCGGTTTCGTACATTTGTAGAAGCGACAATATCGCGTAGGTCCACATATTGCATGTCAATAGACACCATGAATGCAATTGATAACCTCTGAATACAAAACTGCTGAATTGGACATGATAAAAAAAAAAAGTCACTGTAGTATAATGCTGTTTTTCATTTGATTTTACGTCAATTTAAGATTTTTATATCGACGGAGACGTCACTTGATATATTGCAAGGACTACCATCAAGATTGTTTTATTTATTGATGTTTTCGTCAAAGTGACACGCCTATTGTGGTACGTGTCCTCGAGTTGTAAGTATCGCCACTTGCAAATCAAATGTTCACTGATTTTCTATCAGAGAGATGCATATTAGTTAAATATAAAATATAACAATGATTATCGACATAAGCATATAATACCATTGGCTTTTGCTCAGTCACTGAACCCTTGGGTGAAATTGATTTTTGTTATCGATAAACCGGGTATAAAGATGAAACGATAATCAGTTTCTTTGTAAGTAAATGAGTTTTGAGGTCTACTTAGGTTTAACTTGATCCGACATAATGAAGATAAGTATATAACATAAATAATTAGAAAATCGATGTACCATTGTATAGGTTTGTTAGTTTTCTGTAATCATGTTTAACTAATTGCAAGTTACATGTATTTGTTGACATATTGTATACTGTTTACAATATTTATTGACTGTGCAACTAGAATAGATTTATCATAAATATTTCCCGAATGATATTAGATTTTTTTTCTTTTAAATCTCCCGATATAATCTCCATTGACCAAATATTTTGACGACATATTTTAACGTTTTTTCATTAATAAACCATTTTGCTTACGCATCAGTGCAATGCGTCATTGAATATATACCTTTTGATATTTTATGATAGCTAAATGTTGTTTAAAATTGTTTACACGGATGATGTAAGCTTCGAACAATATCAAAATCCCAGACATCAAAGCACACATTTTCAGGACGTCCATTATACTTATACGAATCTGCCGAAAACCCGGAGAAACACTAACTCCCCTCGAAATCCAGAGGTGGTGCCAGACAGAAGTAAGCATCATCTATTGACCGGTCACACCCGCTGTGAGTCCACAGTCAAAATCAAAGGGAAAAGAGTTGTGTTGTTTTAATAAGTATGTTTAGAACATTTTACAGATGAACCAACCCCAAAAATCAATTATTGACAAATTGAGATTTTATTACAAGTATCATATAACTGAAATTGCCGATATCGTTAAAGTTTTTGTACATAATGAAACAAGATATTACCGGTGATGAACATTTATCAACACCTGATATTTACAGCAGGTTACGTATCTTTAAACTGCATATTAACATGTTATCACTCTGGCGGAATTACAACATGAAAGTATCCTATAAATAATGATACAGGCAACGTCAATATGATGCTAATGTGC
Organism: Atrina japonica; assembly: GCA_030159075.1. Classification (NCBI taxonomy): domain Eukaryota; kingdom Metazoa; phylum Mollusca; class Bivalvia; order Pterioida; family Pinnidae; genus Atrina; species Atrina japonica. Next base: position 1,080,164 of record BROG01000183.1, read on the forward strand.
AGTGATAATAAATTGGTATGATTCAAAGTGAAACAAATACCGGGATGTTGCAGTTTGACTTTATTTTGTCACTCGCCTTAATTGTGTCCACTGCGGACCGGTCACACCCGTCGTGAGTCCACAGTAAAATTGAATGACCAATCCTCATAAAACTCAATACATACGACTCGGCAAACCGCTATCGCACAGGAACTTCAAATCTGGGGAACATTGGACAAATATGGCAGATTTGGAGGGCCAAGTGCCATGGAGTTCTAAACATCGTCTAACGACCGACCAAACCCGCAAACCTCAAATTCAAACCGTTCGTCGTCAAATTACAATTAATTGTGTGAACCTGATTTGGGTTATAAATGAAACATGTTTCTATATCAATTGTGAGTAAAATATATAAGATTAATTTTCTTTGTAACTTTTTACAAATATTTTTGTGGTCTGATATTTGTTTCCAAATTTAATTGTCGATATGATGACAATGTTTTACCATGCTTCTAAATCTGACTTGGTCAAAAGCAGATGAGATTCGGCTATGCTGGATGTGACTAGCGTTATGTTCTTATTTGCTTTAATATGAATTTCATTGCAAGATCACAGTGGATGTGTCCGGTGGACAGAAGATGCCAACTCTGGTTTTTTTTTCCATATCCGAGTTTGTCCAATATTTATAACGCCCATGTACTTTTTGTGACGTTTCGTACGATCATTATTTCGGTATCTAAGCAGGTGTGACCAGTCATCAAAGGATTCGAACTCTTCCATGGCACCTGATCCTACCTCTGGATTTTCAGAGGTCCGGTATATTCTCTTCTAATCATCCTGGCATCAAATACTCTGGTGTCATTGGTCAAATTGTTATTAATCCGTCTGTCCCGTTTTGTCATGTCTTAGTGCCTTTTAATTTTTATCCAAATTTAGCAAGGTGCTTTATGTGAATAAAACACAGAATGACATCAATTATCGACAACATTCAGAAATATTTGTTAGAGTTGTCGGACTTTTAGATCTTAAGGATTGGCGTAGCTCTAGATGACATTATATTTCTCAATACATGTTGATTAATATCATTCCACAAAAGAGGCATGTTTATATCAAGATCATAGAAACCATTGATAACTCTTCCAAATAATAATTTCAAACTTCTTTTGATGGTTGACTATCAGTAAAATAAATATGAACTTTAATTTGCATTGCATAAATATAAATCAATTACCTCGATGGAAACTGATATAGATTTCATTTGATTTGTCCATACTCAATATCTGTTAGTGATATTATAGTTAAAGACTATTTTTATCATCCCGTTATGAACTATCTTTGGAAGCAATATGTTTCCCGAAATGCTGATCGCATTTATGAACTCTGATCGTAAACGACAAAGAACAGTTTCTTTTCATTCATCATTGATTTTGCCTTTTGAATTCTAAATAAAATAGAAATTTTGAAAAGTGACATTGAGACATCAGATAAGCCAAATAATTGGCCAGAAAATGGAAAACGATCGTTCAAATCTGTGTACTTTTTATATACATTCTTTTTTGTCTTATTTTCATTTTGGTAAATAAAATTCCATATACGAAATCAGTAAAAGTCGCTTATAATGAATTTCAGTGGACCTTCCTTTTTCAAATTTTTATAAGGACTGTTTGTTATATGGTTATAACGAAGACGGCTGAAGGGTTATAATGTAATTTGTTAAGAAAAAAATATTTCTAAATTCATGCTTAACAGGACTTTTCCAAAGGAGAAGTAAAAAGACAACAAAAAACGTTTTGCTTCTTTTTACTTACAGACTTTATTTATTCAGAGAGTATGCCGCATATTTAAGCTTTGCGAAAAAGTTAAGAATTTACGTTTGTGTTAATAATATTGATCACTTCGTTATAATACTATAATTGGGTGTTAAATTGGTTCGTTATAGGCAAAAATTCGCTATTTATATTATAAACATAATACCAAAGTTATAATGCTCAAAGCGATCGTTTCTGTCAATTCGACTTTATCAGTTGAGCTCCAATTTCAAACGTATTTGTGTTTCTTAAAGAGAAAGTAGTATACAAGGCCAAATATCAATAGAATGTCCAGGACATAGATACAAATCCAGTAAAAATGGACAAACACGGACCTCTGGAAACCAAGAAGTGGGATCAGGTGCCATGGAGGAGTAAGCATCCCCTGGCGACCGGTCACACCCGCCGTGAGTCCACAGTCAAGTCCAATGAAACAAGTGAGGAGTGTATCCTCGTCACAATTGGTACAGACGTTTCAACAACCGCCAACGAAAAGGCAACTCAACATTTCACTTAGTGAAACAGAGTAATTGCAAACAAGACTATTATACCGACCGTACAATTTGCGGAACGTTGACATTAAACGCGGTTTTCGATATCCCTGTGTCAATAATTTGTCAGTGAGTAGTTTACCTCTATATATGAAATCTTCATATGTTGTGCACGCCCTGGCATATCGGATCATTTGTGAAATATAAACTCCATATGCGGGTTACTGAGGGATATTACTATTAAATATGGAAAATTTACGATGGGAAAGCCGAAATCGTCGCTTTTATCGTATAGCTTAGTTGCTAATTTCCCGTCTGTGTTTATATGTCTAATGTAATTCACTAAGTGAAATGTCTAAGTATGAAGCGTGTGTGCTTGATTCTGTTGTATTTTTAATTTCTAGTTCGCTGGGATATATCGCATTGACATATGTATGAAAATTGTCATTATTACAAATCGAGTTCGTTATATTCACGTTTTCCTGTATGTCGTTCTGATAATTGGGAGTCGTTATTGGCGGTTACATTGAATTTTCAAGATACATGAAAATACTCTATACCTGGAGGTTTTTGCCCCTTCAAATCGTCGCTTTTTTGCCCGACAATGAGAGGGCAAATCTAAAATGATGGCGAATGTTTTAAGTTAGATAATTGAAGCATTGAATTTCATGATATCCATGTTACCATGGTGATTTAGGGCGAATTTGAGATGCATGAATATGTTTTCCGAGGTAAAAAGGCGAAAAGAAACAAGGCAAAAATTTTCAGGTAAGCAGTAGAATTAAACCGGTAATCAGAATTGTATAATTAAGTATAAGTAAGGTTTTTAGGAATACTTCAAGGTATATTGGCCGATTTTGTATGGTACCACTTTCTGATTTGGAATTCTACAGCTCTTATCGGCAGAAACGACCGCCTTGAGCATGTAAATATATGTATGTACATTGAACTCCTCGTGGTTGGTGTTTTCATTGGTTGTTGAACATGACACATCCACGAGAGGTCCCTATGTGACAACATATATATGGATAAGAACCCCATCGGCATTGGAGTTAGTCCATAGCACAGGTCAAAAGTTATAGCACTAAACCATAACGCCGTACCATATCCATATATTATAACATCTTGGCGGAATTTAGAACAACAATTAAACCATTTTGATTATCAATTTTAGGTATCCATGCACACAACCTATAACTCCTTCGATTGACAGGTGCGACAGCAATCAGTTACACTTATAATTACACCAGTTAAAGACACTGATAAGTTAGCATTGCAAATCTATGTCTCCCTTATGCGTCAAGCTCATGAAACCATATTTGACTTTCCGATATCAATTTGTCTTGCATAATCTATTATTGATATTTACTTATTTGTTATGTAATCAATTTCCTTTTTCAGTTTACAGACATATTACTTCCAAGTTTTCAAAAAGGGTCGTATGTATTTCCTTTACACGTGCACTATTCTGCCTGCATTATTGATTATGAATCCTTATTTCTATTCAAAATTACATCTGAACTGAACTATCTTCTATTTACTAATGTCGGTGTTATTTTCGTAGCATTTTCCATTAATCACGTTCACGATTATTATTTTTTTCTAAAAGTTATTATTCCTTAGTTGTTGTATTATTCTGATAAACAGTCTTTTTCTTTGTTTACTACATGAACACAACTTATTTAAATTAATTATTGATCCGTGTTTGAGATATTTGATTTCGACCATTTAACCATAGCCAACCATAAAAGGGATAAAGAAATGTCACAGCTTGAAAACTGTAATGAAAGTTATCTAGTATGTTCAATTATGCAATTTATGAAGATGACGATAGTGTTAAAGAGAGTTTGAAATCATATGAACTGTTTTGGCAAATTGAATTTTTATCTTTGTATAAATATTTATAAATTGTATCGCATTGAACAATTGAACCATATGTTATGTGAAGTATCAAAGAGACGGTAGCAAACTATTAGAGAAGACATGAAGATAGCTGTGTTAAATTTATTGAGTTATTGATGGTTGAGACGTCATTTTGGTTATATGAATATTATAATGGTAAGTGAAGGCGTATGTATCGAAAAAATGTATATTTAATTGAATTGTGACGGCGATTTACGAGATGGATGCGTAAACAAATAAGATAATAGGTATAGCATTTGAAACGGAAACAATTGTTTTCTTGGTGTTTCAACATCATGTACACTCAACAGTTTTTCAGTCATATGGAGAAGACCAGTTTTAATGGTGGTTACAGTGTACACGGGGAGAGACCATCGACCGTCTGCTAGTAAATATAGAAAAAAAAATTGTATATAAAGACCTTCATAGGGATGCAACAAAACCATTCTTTATAGGGAGGTGATCTTTATATAGAGGTTGATTTGGACACAAATGGTACTATTGTCCTCAGCAAAAATGCTTTTTGTTACCAGGTGGGCTTTATACACCGGTGGTCGCTTACGCAGGTTTATATATCTCATTTGTCCATTTGATTGTTTGTGAGAAGATATGACATTTAAACTGCAACATTCTTTTGGAAAATATATGATATTAGGAAATAAGAAATTAAAGGTTATCTTTCATAGATAGGGAATGGCAAAAGTTCAAAATGATTGTTTATTAGCATAAACGTATGGCAACAGCATAACTGCATCTACATAGACAGACGTAGTCTCCATGACCTAGTGGTAAGAACATCGTACTTTGAACCAAGGGTTTTCTCCCTTACTGTCATTGTATGTTCAAATCCTGCTGAAAACTAAGCTGTTTTTTGTGAGAAAGTTGTAGGTTGAAAGACTATGCCTTGTTTTTAACACCACCACGTGATGCGCACAAAGCGTTTTGTTCAAAACCAAATGCCTGGGATTAGCGCCAAACACATCATATGATCTTGTTTTGCAGTTATTTAAATCACAAACGAGCAATCGTATGGCACTTCCTGTAACTGCGCAATTATCTAGATTTACCTACATTGAAATTGATAAACGTGTTTCGTAGAGAATAACCTGTAAATGAACTTTATTGTTTTATCATTTCTCTATTGATTTGACGACCTCAAAGCAAATGAATAACACTCCAAACTTCTTTTACGATTGCTGAAGCCACTGGCTTCTTCCCGGGTTGATTTTTACCGGGTTCTCTCCTCCGACATTAAATACTGAGAAGTTGTTGAGTGTGTCGTAAAACACTATTGAAAATAAAATAAAAAACAAAATAGATCACCTTCGGTATTTTTTGCATGACTTTTATAAAATACAGTCTGATGAGTCGTTTATACCAGTTTTATCAAAGATTTATTTCTCAGTTATTTCAGTTTAATTTGTCTGAGGAATCTTGGCGAGTGTGAACAGTCAACAGGAGATGCTTACACATCCACGGCTCCTAATCCCACTTCTGACGTCTGTGTTTGTCCAGTGTTCACCAGATTTGTATGTTTTCACTTTTAAAACACCCTGAAGATTGATACAGTAGTATCTATTAGTCTAATATCAGGATTTCAAAAACTGTCGTAGTGAATAAAACTGCTAGAAACGAAATGTTATATTGTAGTTTTACTAACAAAAATGGGTGGAGTTGCGCATTTTCCAAACGGTTTTTCAGTTGAGGACGAATTTACAATATAGTGGAACCTCACCTTGCTTAGAAGACCAACTCACAAAACAGATCACAAATGTTCAGTCTCTTGACAGATATCTTATAAATACAGAACCTCACATAAGAGACCACCTCACAAATCAGACCACTTTCAGTCAGTCAGTTAAGTGGTGTTAATAGCGAGGTTCCACTGTATATATCGAGTACCGAAACCTAAAGTGGTATCATACAAGATCAAAGTATGATTCACTTGCGTCTTAATTAACAGTACATTAATAAAATAATGAATAGAGACGTTGTGTGAAAATGGGAAACTAAAACATTCTTGGTGACACCAAGTATAAAAATTGTCCAAACACTGTTTAGATCAAGGATGATTCAAAGATTCCTTCATGTGCTCTTTGCAAATGTTATTCATATATCTCATGTTGGTTGAATGTCAATAACAGCAAATATTTCCTAGATTGATTTTAATTTTCATGCGTTCATAATTAGTGTGCAAATACTAACCATAACTACTTAATTAAACACTTGAATACAATAGATACCTTTATTTTAAAGCTACATTACCATAATGGTACTAACCAATATAAAATGTTTTGGCTAAGAGTTTCTGTTCCTAATTTGTTCTTATCTAAAATTTCCATTCATCTCTCTATCTCTCATATATATATATATATGTATATATATATATATATATATATATATATATATATATATATATATATATATATATATATATAATAATATATATATATATATATATATATATATATATATACTTTTTTACAATAAAACTATATTCTAAGTGGTAAATTACATCCGTTCGGACCATAAAGTGGATAAAAAGACCAATTTTCTATGCGAATATTAAAACACGGTAGACTCTATATAGTCATTCTCTACATGAAACCGATTCGCCTTTTCATAAATGTTAAACCCCAAAACTATTAAGTAATTTTATCGGAATGATTTGACAGCTTTAACTAGCTGTAATGACCTAATCAAATCTTTGATGACGCTATTTGTTTCCTAAAACCGGAAGTCCCCAGCAGCCTACATTTTACTTTCTTTTGTGGTAGAGTAATTGCAGCTACGGGGAATATAAAAGACATAACGGTGACAAGGGATGTTCAATTAACATAAAAAACAGATGAATGAAATCATCTAATACTTTCGAATCGTGGTAATATAAATAAGAGAAACACAGTTTTAAACGTGCCATTATTTTCAAAAGCTACTTCAACATTGTTTTGGCAATATTCATTTCTAGTATCTGAAGAAGTGTTTATTTAATTAAAACTATAGGGTAGCCGTGTTTTATAACTCAAGGGTTAACATTTCACTTAACAAAATCGTAAATATTCCTGCCTTGAAGCAAATCTGTTTTCTGTATGCGGTATAACCACTTTTTATGGGTATGTTGAAAAAAGTCAATAATGTTCATTTTCAATTATTTTAAGGCAAATCAGTTTCCTAGATATAGTTATATCTAGACTACGAATGATTATGACGGATTCAGACTCTTCAGTGAACACGAATAAACATTTATATCTAACCATGGATAACAGTACCTTCAGTATATATATATATATATATATATATATATATATATATATATATATATATATATATATATATATATATATATATATATATATATATATATATATATATATATATAAGGAATGCCACATTACAAAATAGTTTTTAGTTTTTATTCTCTTATATTGCGACACGTGTATCTCATGCTCATAAGGCAAAAGCTAAGAAGGGGTAAGGGTTAGGCCTGGTGAGCGTTTATAACGCAAAACACGCGTCTCAATGTAAGTAAATAAAAACTAAAATCTGTTTTGTGATTTGACATTCTTTATTTTTATATTTTATTCTTATGTAATATCAAATGGGAATAAATTGTGCCCCTTTAGTAGCCGACATATCCCTTTTTCCTATGGAAGTTTCTGCATCTGTCACTACACAGGTGACCAGTCGACAGATAAATAAATGCTTAATTTTCCATGGCACATAATCCCGCCTTTGGATTTCCCAGTGGCTTTTGTTTATAAACATAGTATCATAAATAAAAATGACAGATTGTGACGAAATTATTATGCGCATTTGTGAAAACTGTAAATATATTCTGAAAAACGCCGATAAAATCTCTTGAATTTATAGCTAAGGAGTAAATTTGAAATTCAGTCGAACCCTCTTATGTTGACGCAAACTACATTGAAATCCCACTGTTTTCAAATGATTTTGATCCAAATACTTTTAAAATTTATAAAATTTGAAATCCCTGTTCACTTTAAAAACATATTTCTGTTTCTATTTTTATATTAACAGCCCGAGAATTATGTTATATCCTATGATCCTTTGTGTCAGTTACTTATAGCATACGATCATTTCACGTACAGATGCAATAGGCTTAGACAGTGATAAATTATTGTCACGAAGAGGTGACAACTTAGAGTGAACATTTTGTCGCTAAATGAGAAAATAAATGAGGAGTTTGAACATTTGTTTTATAAAAACCTATACTTATTTGAAATAATTTTTATTTCTATTACCATTTTGATCAGCTTATTTTGATACCCCTATTTACCCGACTCCCCCACCCCGATCATCATCATCATCATCATCATCATCGTCGTCGTCGTCATCGTCTTCGTCGTCGTCGTCGTCATCATCATCATCATCATCATCATCATCATCATCATCATCATCATCGTCACCATCATCATCATCATCGGCACCATCATCACCATCATCATCATCGGCACCATCATCATCGTCGTCGTCGTCATCATCATCACCATCATCGGTACTATCATCATGTTATTATTATCACTATTATCATCATCATCAAACATGGATATAGTATAATAGAGATAAAAGCAATTTCAATTTTTGTTCATCTTTTTCTACTAAATGAATAAAACACGTTATTGGGTTCGATGCATAATGGAAAAGTATCTATAAGCAAGTCCATTAGAATACCACAAATTAGATATAACAATAAAAACGGTCTAAGCACGAGGAACAATTGCTAATCCCAACGGGATCCAACCGGGTGTCCGGAAGGAGTCAACGTCCCTTTTTGTATGCCACATCTGTCGCAAATGCTCCATGGAGACCTTTCGTGGTCGACGAAAAGGTTAAGTTCATTGAAAAGGTCATCAGTTAGTTTTAGATGGCATGATATAAATACTAAAATTTTAATGTAATTTTCGATTGTCGACCCTGCTCAACCAAAATAGTTTTGAGGTTGTAAATTTACTTATCTGGTTTACAGTTCACGTAAAAATAAAGGAAGTTTGGTAAAGTTTGTTAACATTTAAATTTCATTAGTTGACAGGTCCCGATATTTTTGTCGTTGTATTTTTTTTTTTCGTTTCATAAGTATTCTTTGGTTTCATGTTTGATTTCTCTGTTCATACAGATTACGAGCTTTCGTGTTTGCCTCTTTTGGAAAACTGTAACTTTGGTATTGCTTATAGACATGACTCGTGGATTCACCGTGAGGGCATTTCAGTAATCGTTTTTTATTTTTTAATTTGAATATGGTTTTACGCCACACTGAACAATTTTTCAGTTATATGGTGGCGGCGATTTTTATTCGTTTTTATTGGAGAGAACACAATGTTACAATGTACTAGGGAAGGGACCCTTACTTCAGGAATCATAAAAACGAATTTGGATTGTCATTCATTTGCGTTGAGGTGATCAAATCACTAGTGAAATGATAAAACAAACAAGTTCATTTACAGGTTATTCTCTACGCATTTATCAATTTCAATGTAGATAAATCGGGGATAATTGCGCAGTTACATAAGTGTCATAAGTGCGATTGCTTGTTGTTGACTTAATTAACTGCAAAACAATATCATTTGATCTGGTTTTGAACTAAACGCGATGTGTGTATCACGTGTTGGTGTAAAAAACAAGGCGTAGTCTATCATTCGAAGTGATATTTCTAAAATACAAAAATGATGATCCAGTAAAGGAAAATAAAAAAAGAATGAAAATTAAAATAGTATTCAAATGTATATAAAAAATCTCAGATGCCAAAGTATAAATCTTTAGAATGTCCAGGATATAGATACAGATATGGTAAAAAATGGACAAACACGGACATCTGGAAATCAAGAGACGAAAACAGGTGTCATGTAGGAGTAAGCATTCCCTGTTGACCGGCCACACCCGCTGTGCGTTCACAGTAAAATATAAATGAAATATGTGAGGAACGAATCCTCGTCATAATAGGTAGTGACGTCTCAACAACCGCCAACGATAAGGCAACTCAACATTTCATTTAGTGAAAGGGAGTAATCGCAAACAAAACTATTATACCAACGGTTAAATTGGCGGAATGATTGGTGTTACCGAAAATTTGAAGATATGTAGTTTTGACTTTCGTGATAAAATGGATACTAGCTAGGGAGTCAACGGTGCTAAGAATTACACAAAATATGATTATTCATTCATGTTGCTGAACACAGTTATCAAACAATTTCATACAGCTGTTTGTATTTCTGTTTCTGTTTGATCGTATTTTGTTGGAACAGAAATTGACATCAGATAGTAGAATCGATCGTTTGAGCATGTGATTTTGACTCTTGTTTTTAAAAAACTTTAAGTTTGGTATTGTGTGCAAATAAAGTACTTAACTCACACGAAAATCATTGAAACCCACACCCTTAAAGGTGCCTAAGCTAACTCGTCAGTACCTGATAACAGATTTAACATTCTGGTTGAATTGCGACGCCTGAATGGTTTTGTGGGATTGAATGATGCGAAGACCAGAGTTTTGCACTTGCCCTCGAGAAAAAAACATGATAATATATGGCTCGGGTGAATTTGAGGTCGAAATGTGATCAGCGATCTGTAGAATGACATATAATCTAAAAATGAATACAAATCTATTTTGCCTTATCAATTATTTTTGACGTTGGCACGATATACAATCTTGTACGGACATATATATATATTATTTCTCGTAATATTGACCGATATCCGTTTTCCTGGCTCCCAAAGGTCTACCGCATTTTTGTGCGGCGTGCACTTGAACTAGCGAAAATATGACTGGATATCAGTCTGCAAATAAAACCAGCAAGGTGACACCTGTCATCCAGCAACAGTTGACTGTTGAGCAGAATTTTCATACAAAACATCAATTTTCAGAACCTGTCGTACGGTTTGATATCAAACATTTACAAACGTTAAAATATTTTGTTTTGTGTACGTTATATTCGAGATATCATTCGACATTGCCACCATTTTTCGCTAATTTACTGTTCGAAATATGTGGGAAAGTGTGATCAAACTGTAAACAATCGCGTTTTAAGCATACTGTTGGTCACACTGTGCACCATGATGTGGCTAACATTACAAAATTCTATCTTTAGCTAAACATTTTGTATATGTATTTGGATGAACAAAACGTAAGTTGAAATTTCACCATTAGTGAATATATTTGATATATTTGCAATTATATTTGAACCAGAACAGAATGTATTGAACTTTGAACCTATTAAGATATAGTGTTTCTCTTAAGACATTCTGAGACGTATTTTCATGCATTTAATTATTGACAAATACTTACTATTCTGTGTGGTCATGTGATCTTTAAAAAGGTTTATTTGATAACGGTTGAATTTGATTTATAAACAAATGGTACTTCGAGTATTATGCTCCTGGCGGTATCCCAGTTATGGTGTATACACGCAGACCTATATAGTCTTTACGTCTAATTTAATTGTGGGCTTACAGTGGGCGTGACTGGTTGACAGGGGATGTTTACTCCTTCATGACACCTGATCCAATCTCTAGATTTTCAATTTTCAGCTTCCAATTTTCACCGGACTCGTGTCTTGACTCATGGGCTTTCTTTTCGTATCTGTGATTTTAATATTGGATAAACAGTAAACACATAAACATCGTCTGTCAATTTAAGCAGACTGGTTTATATTTTGTGCTGTCAACTTGATGACTGCAGTGTTGTAGTAAGTGATGCACACTTATAATTTCACGATAACATCGGAATTCATTATCTTTAGGCCTTAGGGCAGTCTGACGAGCGAACACTTAAATGCCTAAATAAGTATGTGTGTCTGCGTTTAGCGGTGCTTAACAATTGAAATCTACCTATCCCTTTTATAAATCATCTGATTTAAGGAAGGTTCGTAACTACAACATCCTAGTATTCTTTTGTCATCAAATGAACCAGAGGGTTTATCGAAGTTCGAGTATTGAACTAGAATACAAAACGCATGGTCAATTAGTTCATAAATATCAGTGTTATATAATATAATGTGTCAAACATTAAGTTTTATTGACAAGTGAATACATGTTGTCAAGTCCACAAATTAACAACACTAAGATGCTTAAATGATATATTACAGCATTTCCTATCAAACCCATGACATTAATGATAGTAAATGAAGAAGGAAAAACAATCCTGGTGTTTACTGTTAAAATTCCCGAAAATAAAAAATTAGTAGAAAATTGTATCAACATTTACATTGCATTGTGACATAATAGTTTGTACTTGAATTCAAAAGACAGTGGTATTGTACTCTTACGTAACTAATGATGAAGACAAATTTTTCTTGTGCTTGTTGTTTTATATCTCCCTAAGAATTTTTCAGATATACAAAGATTTAATTAGGTTAAATACCACAAATTTTGACCTTTGCCATGGACGGAGGTCAATGCAGTGATTTATAGTATGTGCCTCGGCTGGCGTGACGTGACACGTGACCTTGGGATAAAGTCTTATCCCAAAGACCAGTGACTTTCACTCAGTATGGAGAGCGCTTGCCGAGGAAGAAACAGCCACCACCATTTTTAAAGTTTTGGGTATGGCAAGGAATCGAACTTTGGAATTTCTGTTTGTGAAAAATAGTTTGGTGTTTTAAGTGTACGAGTTTATGGAGTCTCAGTAAGGGTAACCATACATTCAGGTTTCGTTCGGAATATATCAGTTCCAAACTCGTGTCTTTTCTAGAATGAACATAGCACTCAAATAGTTTTTCTTCTCGCTTGAAACAACGTTATGTTAATTTGCAATGCAGTAGGGTAACAAATGTGAGAAATATTGAATTTTTCTTTCATAAAACACACCTTTTGAGGGAAATAAATTAGTATTCATTTCTGTCACCCTGTCATCCTTAATTTCCAAACAAAAGCTTTGTTAGATTATGTTCCTTATATCTCTAAAGTACATGTACGTAAACAAGATTTAAATTCATTCAAAATTCCTCACAATTTAAGATAGTCATCTTTTACATTAGTTACTCTTCGACGTTGTTTTCTATTCGCGTTCATTTAGATATATTATTTGATCTTGTATGATCTCTCTCATGAATATATATATATATTTTAATTCGAGCTCAGTTGATGAAGTCATATTGACAGAAACAATCGCCTTGAGCATTTGGTTTGACCCTCTATTTGCAAAACTGTAACTTTGGTATTACGTTTATATTAATCGAAATATTTTATAAATTTTAGCAGGAAATAATGGTTTAAATGATCTAATATCATTTATTGCAAGTAAAGTAAAGCAAAAGGGTTTTTTAATTCTTAGTAGATAGTACATCAGACAAATCAGATGATGTAATTCCTCTGCTTTTTTTTTTTTAAATGAACTGCGGTGTTCAAGAATTAACATCGGTATTTATAAGCTTGACATCTTATTGAAAATGATTGCCCGATTCATACAAGATGGTTGGACGGAGTAACCTTTTGATTATCGTACAGTTGATTTTACTCTCTTTTCCTTTATGACAAGCTGCATGGGGAAAATGTTTTATTCCTCACTAGGTACTCTCTTATGTACGATGACAAGTAGGAACGGTAACTCTTGTTAGTGTCATTTTAATGTAACCAAAAATTTAAACTCGTTCATCTTAGAACTGCAAATATGGTTTTATTTTGTATATAACAGCATTGAAACAATAAATTTAGTGCTCAAAGTTCAGCCCTCCGATGACAAAATATAAAGAGCAATGCTGTAGGCGCCTGAAAGTTGTAAGATGGCATTCTGCCAAAATTCAGTTCGTATAAAACGCACCTTCATGAGTTTCGAAAGAAAAAACAAATTGCAGACATTGTGCAAAATCAGGTGAGGTTAATACATCATCCTAAATGGTAAAAACGGTTGTATATCATCATTTTAACCGAGAAAACTAACAGCTGATAACCTAAACTTTCACAAGGCAACACCTCATATAATGAACTAGAAATGTGTATAGCACCCATTGTTCAGCCTTACACATTGGAACTGGGTGAAAACAATTTTTAATGTTTTATTACAATCAGTATGAAATGTCGAATTATATCGCGTTTCAACGGCCGCAAAAGCGTTAATTCAACGCTGACATGAGAGTGTAAATTCAGGCGCTTTAACCTTTCTGTACTGATTTATATGACCGCAGATCTGAGCTGATTATAAAAAGTAACAGATACATCAGTGTAAAAGTGTTAAAGATATACTAGTATGGCGAGTATTAATAAGCACGGGTTTTTGGTAAAAACTTGAGATTGAATCAGATGTAATGTCGGAGTATGTGTCATCCGCCATTTCAGTTTTCATTCCATATTTTGCTTTACAAAACTTTATTTTTTGATATGGTGAATCCAATTGTATAAAATTTGTCAAGATTTATAATACATTTGGCAAATGGTTCGAATATTCAAGGGGTGTTGGAACCGCCAATTGTAACGCAAGATTTATGAGGCAACCATTGTAATTTCAGCTGGCGGAAACACTGTAGATGAGCGGAATGATACACATTCGTCATCTTGTCTATGTACAAAATTCTAAACATAATTAACCACAATCGATATTTTACAAGAGCGTTTTCTAAACTGTATTTACACAACCCAATATTCGTTCTACAAAATTCTCAATTTATGGTTTATTGTAACATCTAGTTTTATTACAATTGAGTTATAAAACAACAGCAATGAATTGAAAACAAGTGTGAGTGGAGTCATATCGTAATGAAAGTGACAATAAATTGACATGACAAGGAGCAAATTTTCAGTTACATTAAGTTTACCAAATACATACAGGGTGTTTCAAAAACATGTCCCCACTTCAAATGTGTATAATGTTGACCAGATAAATTATATTCAACAAAAACGTTCACTAGAAAGAGAATTTAGCTGAAAATCTATGATTAAATAAATCCACAACCTTTGAGGTCAATACCTATTTTATAACGTCATAGATGATATCATTAATTAGCATTATTTTGTTTTATTACCAAAATGGTTTATAAGATCATAAAAAATCTCAGATACGAAAGTATAAATCAATAGAATGTCCAGGGCATAAAAACAAATCCGGTAAAAATGGACCAATACGGACGTCTAGAAATCAAGAGGTGGGATCAGGTGCCATGGATGTATAGGCAGGTCACACCCGCCGTGAGTCCACAGTCAAGTCCAATAAAATACGTGAAATACATTTATTTCTGCCCTAGTTTGCAAAACTATAATTTTGGTATTTATAACATTTTCACTTTTTGTAATTTTGGGATGAGCTAATTTTACTTTATCAAATTAAGGATTCAAAACAGAAATAATTAAACAGCCTATAGTTTTGTGATCTGAAGGAATAATTTATATAACAAATCTCAGATACCAAAGTATAAATCTTCAGTATGACCAGGATATATATATATATATACATATATGTATATATATATATATATATATATATATATATATATATATATATATATATATATATATATATATATATATATATATATATATATATATATATATATATATATATATATATATATATACGAATCTGGTAAAGAACTCCAGAATCGCACCATACACTTTTTTTAGAGGTGTGGAATGTTAAATCAATGATATATAACCCACCCACGTCATACTACCTGGCCAGTGCAGTGTGGTCGTATTTCCTCTCCTTTAATTTAATATGGATTTTTACATATGTATTTTCAAATTACAGAAATTTGTATAATTATAGATAAAGTAAAAATTATATTATGGCATTCTATCAGAACACCTTTAATTATAACTCTAAAACGGTGTAAGTATGGTAAATTGTTTTGAAATAGGTGAAATTATACACACATTTGTTTCCGTCGTTTGTACATCAAATACAGGATTATATCAATGTAATTGTTACAAAACGAAAACACCTCTGTTGCACCTGTCATATGTTTATAATACCTGTCGTCAGTGTATCTCTAAATTGTGTAAAACTTTATCAGTCCGTGTAGCTATTTACAGTTTGTTTGTCTTTTCCTTCTCTACTAGATGCGACAGCGATACGCATACAGTGTCGCGAAAAAATACGTGATCATATATAAAACAGAATCTAAGTGCCAAAAAAAAAAAAAAAAAAAATCTAATCTATAAACTACATAAAAAAAATTCCAAGGGAAAAGATAAAGTACAGAACAACAACAACGACGACGACAACAACAACAACAACAGTAATCACTTATCAAAATGTCTTCGCAATTTGATTTTAGGTTTTGCATCGAACAAATTAATCTATTCCCATGCATTTTCAAGAACATATTTAATTGTTGTCAACATATTCACTATGCACACTTTTGGGAGTCAGCAGTACATTATGGAAGGTACTGTAACTCGCATTTCGTTTGAATATGATCTACAGTTAATAACTTTTCAGGTAAAAAGTATTTTACTGCTCATGGGAGCTATTCTGTGTCATTATTCTCTTTAAAGATGATCCCTTTTCATATGGAAATTGATCACCCGTTGTATAATACTTTGAACTTTGATATGATGCCAATTCCTATGTATCCATGACAATTCTTGACGTTGAGGAAAATGCAAGGTAACTTTAGAATGAAATAATTTTGAATCAATATTACCCCATTTACTCCTTCCGTTTCGAATGTAATGTAAATTTTGGAACCATTGTGTAATTGTTATATAACTCCAAGAAATACAAAAATGGAAAGTCTACGGTCTGCGGTGTGATTGTAAACACTACTAGTGTTATGCGATTACTGCTTGCGGAAACATTGACAAAGGTTCAGTTTCATCCGGACTTCCGTAATTTGATCACTGAGAAAATGAAAGTTCATGAATGTGTGTGGTTGTTATATAATGGAAATATTTAAAAGCTGAAATACAAATTATTTATTTTTCCGTGTCTGTATATAAAAGCACTTTAAAGGTGACCCACTTTTATCGTTTTTGAAAATGATCATTTTTTTAGGAAAAACATACTCTTGGTTAACCTCTTGATATTTTTCTCTGATTTCGACTCCTTTTTATCGACTTTTTAAATTTCTAATTTCCACTGAAGTGTTGAGTTAGAAATATTGATTTATGTTGAAAATTTAATGTTGAGTTACTTTGAAATGCTGAGGTAGTAAGAAATGCTGAACTACTTAGAAAAACTGAATACATTTGAAATGTTACGTTACTTTGAAATGATGAATTACTTTGAAATGTTGAGTTATTTTGAAATGTTTACTTACCTTAAAGGTTGAATTCCTTAGAATTGTTGAATTACTTCGCAATGTTTAGTTATCTTGAAATGTTGAGTTGTTTAGAAATGTGTTATTTTGAAATATTTAGTTTCTTAGAAATACTGAATAACTTTGAAATGTTACGTTACTTTGAAATGTTGAGTTACTTTGAAATGTTACGTTACTTTGAAATGTTGAGTTACTTTGAAATGATGATTTTCTTTGAAATGTTGATTTATTTTGTAATTTTTAATTTCTTAAAATGTTGAGCAACTTTGAAATGTTCAATTACTTAGAAATATTTAGTTATCTTGAAATGTTGCGTTACATAGAAATGTTGAATGACTTTGCAATGTTTAGTTTCTTAAAAATTTTGAGCAATTTTGAAATGTTAAGTTACTTAGTTGTTGAGTTATCTTGAAATGTTGAATTACTTTGTAATATTTAGTTTCTTAAAATGTTGAACAACTTTGAAATGTTGAGTTCCTTAGAAATGTTGACTTATCTTGAAATGTTGAGTTACCGTATTTAGAAATGTTGAGTTACTGTATTTAGAAATGTTGAGTTATTTTGAAATGTTGAGTTGCTTAGAATAAAAAAAACTCAGATACCAAAGTATAAATAGAATGTCCAGGACATAGATACAATTCCAGTAAAAATGGATAAACACGGATTTCTGGAAACCAAGTGGTGGGATCAGGTGCCATGGAGGAGTAAGAATCCCCTGTCGACTGGTCGCATCCGCCGTGAGTCCACAGTCAAGTCCAATGAAATACGTGAGGAGTGAATCCTCGTCACAATTGGTACAGACGTCTTTACAACCGGCAATGGAAAGGCAACTCAAAATTTCACTTAGTGAAACAGAGTAATTGCAAACAAGACTATTATACCGACCGTACAATTTGCGGAACGTTGACATTAAACGCGGTTTTCGATATCTTTGAGTCAATAATTCGTCAGTGAGTAGTTTACCTATATATATATATATATATATATATATATATATATATATATATATATATATATATATATATATATATATATATATATATATATATATATATATATATATATATATATATATATATATATATATATATATATATATGAAATCTTCATATGTTGTACACGCCCTGGCATATCGGATCATTTGTGAAATATAAACTCCATATGCGGGTGACTGAGTGATATTACTACTTAAATGTGGAAAATTTACGATGGGAAAGTCGAAATCGTCGCGTTTGTCGTATAGCTTAGTTGCTAATTTCCCGTATTTGTCTATATTAAGTAAAATGTCTAAGTATGAAGCGTGTGTGCTCGATTTTGTTGCATCTTTAATTTCTAGTTGAATTTTTTTTAAATGTTCAGTTATTTTGAAATGTTGAGTTACTTGGAAATGTGGATGACCAGAAATTGATCAACATTGCAATAACTGGCTGATTATTTATTATATTGTAGATACTACTATTCTTTCACACCAATTACATCACCATCGTAGAGAGGATTATATCATAGTTAACTATTATTTGTTTACAATATTTGGTTGGCAGAGAAGAATCAACATTTTGCCATATGTTCGACGCAATTGACTAAATTATACCTTTTTCAACGCTATCTGTTAAATGTATGATTTTAAAGTGATATAGCGTAGAGATAGTACCAATGTTAAAATTTTAGATGCTTAAAAGAATTGTCATCATTTTACAGAAGTTAACTTTAGATAACCATATCTACATAAATTGGTTCCTCCTCTTAATTTGCGATAATCGCCATTACCGATTATGACGAGGATTCATTTCTCAATTATTTCATTTGAATGCAACTGTGGACTCACGGCGCGTGTGACCGGTCGACATGGAATGCTTACTTCTCCTGACACTAATTCCACCATTGAATATGGAACAATTTTAGTTGGAGCGACAGAAAGAGGCACGAAAAAATAATGATTTTCCGCAGCAAATATTCGAAATGCATAACTTACAACATTTTTCAAGAATGACCTTCTTCGACTATGCGATGTACTGCCCTTATTTCACAGGACCATGTTATCAGTTTGAACTTTATGTTTTGATTCTAAGTGGAAGACCGTCAAAATATCATGGAAAGCGGTCGACCGTTTATTTTGGTCCCCTTCTTAAAAAAAATACAATTTTTGTATTATTGTTTTAACATTTTCAGTACCATAGTTAATATTTGAAAAGTGAACACTTCAAAACGTCACGATGTTGAATACATGTATATTATTTAACATTGCGTATCTGGGCAAACAATCTGAAGCCTTACACTGGTCCTCATGGCAACAAAACATATGAAGTCACATGATTATACATTTAAAGTAAATGCCATATACTTGGATTATATATAACATTCTACCAATCAAGAGTCAGAAACCGACTACCATGGCTGTCAAATATACCCAGTGCTATCTCTCATCGCTCTCGTTTTCTGATATGTCGCGTGGGAAATGTGCAATGTGAATGACCTCGGAAGTGTGTTATGTTTGACCAATGCAATGCGACTAACAGAATCTGAATATAATGGTTTAGATAGTTTACACATGATAAACAACACTGAACACACAAAACAAGGAAGTAAAGAATTCCTGTCAAAACTTTGGATAGGATCGATTCACCTAAAATGCTCCGAATGAAATCTGCGAATTCACGATTTCTTTATTAAAATTGAGTTTAAACTATTTACCATTCGATACACTTGAACAAGATCTTATACGTGCTATATTTATTGCTCGAACAGATCACACCTACGAAGGATCACTCGCTTGTGAACCCCTAGATGGTTTTCGTTAGATCTCCCACGCGACATATCAGAAAACGGGAGCGATGAGAGATCGGTTTTTAATTAGATTTGAATATACCGCAACGCCGCTTAACCTGATGTCCCTCAATACACAATTTGTCAAAATCAGACCATGTGTAAAGTTTAATTAATCAGAGGCTTCAGATTGGTCGTCATGGCAATATAAAATATCTCAGATACTATAGTATAAATCCTAAGGATTTCCAGGATTCAGATACAAATCCGGCAAAAATGGACAAACACGGACCTCTGAAAACCAAAAGGTTGGATCAGGTGCCATCCAGCAGTAAGTATCCCCTCTCTACTGGTCACACCAGCCGTGACTCCACACAAAAATGTACAAAAGGACGACAAAGGAACGGAATAAACACAGTATGTCCCCTATTTTGTTTGGGGGGCTAAATGAACATCTATTACAGTAACTATAATATACTCTTTAAAAAATAGAATTTTTTTTCAGCATCACAGGCAATTGTTTTTCACTAAAAGCGGTACCAGGAAATTGAAAAATCTAGACTAATTTTATGAAGCAAATATGACCATATTGAAAAAAGACAAAGTGGATTTTTAAAAAAACATTACATTTGAATATATGTTCCTAGCGAGTTATTATTGGTATAGCACTTTTTATCTTGATATGAGAGTTAAAATCTACTAAAAATTCATCTCGAAATTGTGGACGGGATGAGGTACCATGGATTAAAGTCTCTCTTGAAGTTCAGTCTCAGATACCCGGCGTTAAATCCATCGTCAAATTCAAATATTACAGTTACTTTAAGATACCTCTTTAAAAAGAGAGACTTTTTTGCATCACAGACAAATGTTTTTTCACTAAAAGTGGTACCCGGAAATTTAAATACCTAGTGATTGGTTATCATGATACTTATTTTGTCAAACACCACTCCGATTCTACACATAAATACACTGAAGTTGATATAAAAAACATGCTGGAATTTCTAATAGACAATATATTTATAATGTTTGGAGTCGTGGTCTTTCAGCAAACTGTCGGCATCCCTATGGGAACATATTGCGCTCTTTCATTGGCCGATATGTTCCTTTATTCATACGAAGCAGACTTCATTTAGAAACTGCTGAATCAAAAGAAGAAACAGTTAGCGGCGTCTTTTAATTTGACATTATGTCCTGGACATTCTATTGATTTATACTTTGTGGTATCTGAGATTTTTATATTAGATATATCGACGACGTTTTGTCAATAGATAATGACAATTTTCATACATATGTCAATGCAATTTATCCCGGCGAACTAGAAATTAAAGACAAAACAGAATCAAGCAGATACGCTTCATACTTAGTCATTTTACTTACTATAGGCACAGACGGGGAATTTACAACTAAGCTATACGACAAACGCGACGATTTCGGCTTTCCCATCGTACATTTTCCACATTTAAGTAGTGATATACCACAATCACCCGCATGGAGTTTATATTTCACAAAAGATCAGATATGCCAGGGCGTGTACAGTATATAAACATTTCATATGCAGAGGTTAACTACTCACTGACAAATTATTGACACAGGGATATAGAAAACCGCGTTTTATGTCAACGTTCCGCAAATTATACGGTCGGTATAATAGTCCTGTATGCTACTACTTCGTTTCACTAAGTGAAATGTTGAGTTACGTGTTCAATGGCGGTTGTTAAGACGTCTGTACCAATTATGACGATGATTCGTTCCTCAGGCATTTCATTTTAATTTGACTGTCGACTCACGGTGGGTGTGACTGGTCGACAGGGGATGCTTACTCCTCCGTGGCACCTGATCCCACCCACCATTTGATTTCAAGAGGTCCGTCCATTTATTTTTAACAGATTTGCACCTTGACATCCTAGTGATTTATACCTTGGTATTTGAGACTTTTTATATAACTGTGTTTCGTCAACTGTGGAACTTTAGTGGATGCATTTTGCCATACGACAGCATTGAAATGGTAACGGATTATCTCGTGACGTCATTTTGCGGGAAAATGTATAACTTCACCGTCAACTATTTCAGGCCATTAGAAAAAAGAAAATGGTTTTTACATTTTAGGTGTAGTAGTGATCAATGTCTGTGATCTTTTTATCATATTATCCATAAAACGTCAATCAAGATTATTATCGTATTAATCGATCCTTAGTGAATGTTTGCCGGCACTCCTTAAAAATTTTTTTTCTTAATAAATAATTATTGTCTGTAATTATAAAGACCTGCTGTTATATATTAAGATAGAAGAATTGAAATGTAATTGGATGTAAAGTTTAATAATTCAAAGAAGTTTGGTCTGATTGTATCAAAATTGAATTGCATAGTCAATGTCTGAAAAAAAACCAGGAATATAGTCAAGTTTTGATGTGTTGAATGCGAAGAATATGAAGAAATAGTAATATTTCTACATCAAACCATTTCTTTTTTATATAGGAACTCTTGATTTAAGACTGATGTGATGTTGAAGATCACTTTAATTTAATACCAGCAATTGCGTTCTTTGAAATATTACACAGAAGTAACTGTGATTGAGTTATATCGAATCAAAGCTTAGTATATAAACTGGAATGTCAGTTTCAGTTAAAATAAATGCCAGTAAAACACAGGTTCATGATTGCCTTGTGCACATGTCTGACGTGTTATGTTAAACGGTTCTCATGGCTTTATAAGGAAGTTATATGTCATTTATCTTAATACAGACAAATTACACAGTACTGTAATGCCTAATTTACCCGAAAAACCGTCGAAAGAACAAGAGAAAACATACATCTAAATGTAATTGAATTACAAGTGACTTGGGAGTACAAATGGAAATAGTTTTATTCTTCTCATGAACTATCTCTGATTTAGAACCTTAAAACTCCATATCGGTCTATTTTGGAGACACGTTGCACCGATGAAATGTTCATCATAAACAACTTGCAGCGGACAGAGTGACAGGTCCCGATGTCACCATATTTACTCAGTACTCATTTACAGCAATTGACTCAGTTTATTTTGAATATATATTCGTTTGTAAAACTTTCAGGTTTCAATTTTCATCATTCACATATAAAGTTTTGCGTCACCCTTATGATTTTCCCGTAAAAATGAATAAATGCTTTGGGTACGGTACTCCAAATTTGAGTAAATACTCATTTTTAATATTTCTGAAGTATTCATCATATTAGCAATGATTTTGATCATTATTTACAATATGCAAACATGTCCAGTTACAGAATAAATCTTTCGTGTTTTGCCTTACAATCATGTAAAGCTGGTTGAGCTTGAGAACTGAGTAAATTTGGTGACTTCGGATCTTCAGCATGAAGGACCGGATTTCATCTCCTGTCCACACAAATAGAGGGTAAACGTTCTAGGACATGCAGTTCGATTACCTTCGTCAGATTGCACAACTCAAGCATGAACAAACACAAATAAATAACACACACACACACACACACACGCACACACACACACACACACGATACTAAACATCTCTTTTCCTGACTCACAGGTTTCTTGCATAAATAGTGCACACTTCAGGTATTTTATAATCTCTTGGCATGCACTTTCTGAGAGAGAGAGAGAGAGAGAGAGAGAGAGAGAGAGAGAGAGAGAGAGAGAGAGAGAGAGAGAGAGAGAGAGAGAGAGAGAGAGAATTACGATCTACGATGTTGTGTTAAATATACAATTGTAGTCGATTAAAAGCAAGTCAACGTAGTCGACTTAATGATTTCGACGTATGAATATTAATCTGATAGGACTGTATGTCTTTTTTTCCAACATATAGAAATGTAGGAAGCATGTGAATGCCTAAGCATCATTACTGTACCGAAAAGACAAAACATTTCACAATTAATTCTAAAAAGAACGGTAGCTACAGTCATATGAAAACTATCTAGTATTTCAAATGTAGCAAGGTGTAATAGCCTTGTTTGCGATTGTTCTGTTTCACTAAATGAAATGTAAAACGGCCGTGTGACCGGACAGCAGGGATAATGTCTCCTCCCTGACACCTGATTCTATCTGTGGATTTCCGGAGGTCCGTGTTTGTCCAATGTTCACCATATTTGTATATGTATCATGGACATCCGGAAAATTTATACTATGGTATCTGAGATCATAATATTGGTAAACAATATTTACATTAACGAACCAAAGATGGAGGCGTTTCAAAATGCTTACGACTTAGTGGTTGTGTTTGTGACTGTCATGTGAATGTATAAATCACAAGGCGTTCAAGAACTTGCTAATGCATGAGTGTGTATTTGTGTCTGTGTGAAATTTCCAAGACTATCTAAATATTTGATTTGACGTGAGATAACGCATTGCTGGCATTAACCCTAAATCAAAAACACTTGAAGTGATAGAAAAATCAGTTTTTCAATAATACTGTTGAATTTCCGGGTAAAGATCTTTGTGTATGAACAAAAATTTTCATCCCAACATATTGTAACTATCACAATAGCTTCGTTACAGTTGTTGTCATGTATTTGCTATGTACATGTCTCTATATCATTTTTTGTAATAAAAATAATAAAATTTACAACATGCAGTATGATTTGTCTTTAGATTTTCGAGGCATTGTTGGAACTAATATGATTCATTTCAATTTTATTGTCACTTTTAATTCACTTAAAAATGATGCTTATAGATCTTTATCGTTAGTTTTATGAAGCAGATATAACCATATTGAAAAGAGACAAAGTGGGTTTATTTTAAAACATAAGATTTAAATATATTTTCCCAGCGAATTATTATTGATACAGCACCTTCTATCCTTCTATCTATTAGAGTTATAATCTACTAGATTTTATGTCGATATTGTGGACGGGATCAGGTACCATGGATAAAAGCATCCCCTATAGTTCAGTCTCAGGTGCCCGCATGAATCCATTGTCAAATTCTAATATACAGCAATTGAGGAACAATTGGCGAGTCAATAACAACAATCGAACAGATATCGCAGTGTGTTAGATAACGCTTAGTGCTTGATAAGTATTATGTGATTTGCTAACCGTGGTCTTTGCACTTGTTTTAGCACATGTTTGTTATATGTATACTCTGTGTGAAAATATATTCTCAAATATAATATCAGCATTAAACTCCCGACACCTGGTCCCATTCCTTTCGAAGTTTTCAATTGTTCTTCGTGTTCAGGCCGTTGTTTAATCTTATTGTCGTTTTTTAATCTCTCTCTCTCTCTCTCTCTCTCTCTCTCTCTCTCTCTCTCTCTCTCTCTCTCTCTCTCTCTCTCTCTCTCTCTCTCTCTCTCTCTCTCTCTCTCTCTCTCTCTCTCTCTCTCTCTCTCTCTCTCTGGGTCAGTCGGTAGCGCGCTCAACTCGTGATCGTGAGGTCGTGAGTTCGAATCTAGCAGGCGGCAGGTTGGTTTCCTGTCTTTCGGATGAGACAGTAAAAACCGAGTTCCCGTGTCACAGTAGGTGTCGGCACGTTAAAGAACCCCCACTGCTCAACGGCCGTAAGTGCCGAGCATATGCCTAAATTTATAGCCCTTTATTGGCATTTGGTGACGTCTCCATATGAGTGAAAGATTCTTCAGTGGGACGATAAACAATAATAAACATACAAACAAACATATATAAACACAGAGGCGGGATCAGGTGTCAATGATGCGTTAAAATCCCATGTTGGCTTGTCATACTCTCTGTGATCCCGTCCTCTAATTAAATAAACGGAAATAATAACCGAAATTCTTGAAAGTTCTAGATTTATTTAACTGATCACAGTAATTCATCTCTTTACAAAATACAATTCATAAACACTGTACAAACTAGGAATGAGCATAAATAAAATATGTACCATGATAAAACTATATTATGCATTTGAATTATGGAATATGACAGAAAAATATCTTTCTTCTGAAGCGGCGGAATGTCCCGCATCAATATTATTTCTTAACAAATAATTTAGATTTCATTCAGATGTCATTTTAGTTTCGCTTTTTTGATTTCAATAAAATACATTGGATATATGCTTAACTTAATGATATATATCTATGCGCTTCTACCCAGCCGAAGCATTGCCATGGCTCGTTTCTCATTTTCGTTATCTGAGTTCAATCTTTTCCCTAATCTGAGCATTTTAAATGGCCTTTTTCCTAATCGTAACATCGGCATGGCGCGTTTGTCTTCTTCACCATTTGATGATTGTTCGGATCGTCCTAATCTCAGCATTTGAAATGGTCGTTTGCCTAGTCTTAGCATTGGCATAGCACGACCTAAACGTAACATAGGCATACCTCTTTTGTCTGTGACGTAATAGTTACCATCAGAGAGGGAATCGATATAGTAATCTTGACCAAACTTTATTAAAGGCACATTTTGACCATCCTCCTTTAGACGGCCAATTCTGGGAAGAGGAGGAGCCCGTTCACCGCTGCTCTTGACATCTTCGTCTTCGCTGCTGTCTTTGAGTTGCACAGCATTTGGTTGCATGCTCGAGAGAGATCGCCTGTATCTGCCTGGACGAGGAGCTGGTCTGATTTCACGGGGAGATGAATCTTCATCAGCCTCATAATAGTCTGGTCGGCTCTCATCACCAGGATTCTGGCCAAGTCGTTCTAGAAGCCATTCTAAATCTTTTCTGCCATATCTTGGAAATGGAATTTGACGCCTTGATTCATTTTCTCCTAATAAAAGAGAAATGACATATCGTATGTCTTCTGGTTCGTACGTTCTGTCGACGTTCAGCATCGGTCGGGTTCTTTTACCAAGACGTAACATTTGCAATCCTCGACCAAGTCTAAGCATACTTAATCCACCACGCCTAACTCTTGATACTGCAGCATTACTGTCATCCGTCTCCAGCATGTCATCTCCGTATCCTGTGGATATAAAAAAGAATACATTAATTCTGTATTCACTTATATGTACTGCGAAATATAGCAAGTAAATAAAGAATCGTAAGTGCTTAAAATAGAGGAATTAGTGTGGCAACGACGACGAAGACGACAACAAGGAGAAGTACAGCAACAATAAAAAAATGAAAAAAAAAACGCTTTGGAAAAGAAAGATTATGTGTTAAAATTGTGATGGGTAAACACCCTTCTTTTATATACCAGGAAAAAATCACTACACTTCCTCAAGTTAACTAACAAATTTCAATATAATCAACCTTGTTTCTAGTGGATCTCAAAGACACACGGACTGGAGGCTGGGGCATCTTGGTCTAGCGACACGGCCACTGAGCACCCATACGTTAACCTTTATATAAGTCCCATGAACATATAATGATACGCTAATTTCACAGAACTTACATTTGATATATTTTAATATAATTAATGTAACAGTTAAGTAATAACTAGATGATTCTACAACTATAATGAATTAGTGATTAAAACTTCAAATTTTGATTCCTTTCATAACTTAATAATTTAGGTTTCTGTGTTCATTCATCTCGCTTTTCAACGTGTTTTCCTGTCATAACGGTATTTAACTGTCAAATGAAAAAATGGATATTGAATACAAGATTAATGTAAAAATGGTAAACATACAACACGCAGAGGCAAATGAATGTAATTTGTTAGTAAATTTACAACATCAACAATTTACTGTAATTTACAAAGTTAATTTTCATACAGAAAGTGAAACACGAGATAAAATTCTGGTCTAGAAATACTCAAGAAGAGGAAACAGTTCACATGTATTTCTAGATAAACATCTATTGATGGAAATCAGATATATTTTCAAAACAAATAGTTTGTCTTCTTACGAATTCAACCCGTAATGACGTTAGAAGATTAGAGCAGTTATATTGAGAACACTGATGGCAACGCTTTATAATCTTTGTAATTTAGGGCTGGATTAGCAAATATAGCAAACATCAATACTTTTACCGACATGACTTCCGGTAAGTATCATAAAGCAATTCTAAAGTCGTAACAGGCCGTGGTTGTCGTTTGTAGCGAAGTTAAGAACGCCATAATTTGACATGTGCCTTTTCCGTGACGTTGCTTGTGTAACTGACACATTGTCAGTTTCACACAGATTATATTAATAAAGAATGAAAAGAGAATATCGTATTTAAGAATTGACAAAGAATCAGTAAAATTTGCTTAATAAGGAATATCGATTGTAGATTACGAAATAACTACGCAATGAAAAGTTTTATAAACATTCACAGATTGAAAACCTAGCATTACGGACCCGGAAATTTTAGACAGAAAACTTAAGTATCTCTGCAATCACAAAAGGTAGTTGGTACGCATTCATTATAAGAATGTATAAAATCGAAAATAAATGAGTTTGTCTAATATAGTTTAAAATAGACAATAAAACAGGGCTATGGTGTGATTGCTTCTAGATACGTCATTAATGGTACAGCTATCAGACTTTTAATATTGCCATTCTACTAAGAAACCATTTATGTTTGGTGAAAGAATGGAACTATGACATCAAATAAACTTTAGAGTTCAATGCAGTTATTTGAATAATCCATAGACAAAATTACAACAGATAATTAGTTTGTAATTCTATAACTTAGATGTTGTTCATTATATTTCAAAAAGTTTGAATACCCCTTTAATCCACAGATGTGAACGAAACGCAGGCCTGCAATGCTTTGATGGACATACACATGGTGTATTAGGGTTTAAACTGTAATTATATTCAGCTGTGTCAGTATTTACCGAAATATTCACTTTTACATAAAACATTTATATTTCTTATTCCATTATAAAATACTTGTACTAACTGAAAAAAATATCAGTAATTTTATGTTTTAAAAATTAAATCCCCAATTTTGTTTGTTGGAATGTTGATTTACGTCGCACTTTACAGTTATTGATTCATAGCGGCTGTAAGTTTTGATAGTCGAGGAGAGAACTCAGTTACAATTTTCCCGGGATGAGACCAACACCCTTATGCAATTGATCTGATAAACGTCCTAACAAAATCAGCTTAGGTTCCAATGGGGCTCGAAACGTGCTAACTAGAGGTGAGAGACTCCAATCGGCCTAAATGCTTCAATGGCTTAAAGCGTTATACACTAACTTGTCGGCCACGGAGGAACCAAGAGGTTTTATAAATAATTCATATAGATTATATAAATTAATGCTAAAACAAGCAAGCCAAAATATTGTCCTCTTACGTATTAACATTGTTTTAGTTTTTTGTTTTTACTCGTCAGAAAATTACCAAAAATAATTAGTTTACGCGAAATTGAAGTTATTGTTCTACTTCTTGAGTATCTGCGAAAAGGCGCAAGTTTAAAACAGATAGGAAATCAGTATAAGGAATCAAAAACAAATAAAGAATTTCAAAACGTTTGTATAACATTGATGTGTAAGCAAGTCATCTCTGAGCTTTTTGAAAGCATTGTGTACTCCAAACAAACACTAAAGCTTTACTTTTACGATTGACACAAATAAACGATCCCAAAATATAATTTAACATAATATGCATTTTATTCTCAGCGAGGCACTTGTCTGTTTTTACATCATGAATAACTGGTGCTTAGCTACTAAATCCACGCAAATACGATTAATTTAACCTAAATGGAATTAATTAAATCGATTAATTATATGTTACGTATAATTAAATTATTTCTATGAATATAATATTGACATTGTCAATATTCTTGTTCAAAATAATTAAGCGGTAATTAATTTCGTATGTCGAGGGCTGATGTAAATGCTGAAATCGTAATATTAACAGAAAATTGAATCGATATAATCTACTCAAATTTCTCTGCATAAAAGTCACGGAATTGTATTGACATGTCTGTATTTAATATCATAAACCGTTTATCTCTTGGCAATGAGAATAAATGTCAAGATGACGATATACCGGAAGTAGAACAAGAGGATTCCATTGCTTTTAATAAAACCCATTGATCAATGGTATGAGAATATTAATGCTGTAATTGCACAAACAGGATTAAAATAAATCGGCGCTGCTCACATATAAGGATACAATATAATTCATTGTCACGAATGTCGAACATTAATCTGCGACGTGTCAGCTTTGTAGCCTAAAAGGCTTTTCACCTTTATAAAGTTGAAATGTTCAACACAATGACAGCCATTACACTTCACCAAATTCACATGAAAAATAGTTCTACCGGAAATGGTAGCTGCTAAATTGAAACGACATGTCGCTTGGATCTAATGTTATACTTTAAGTAGATTCTCTTGGTATTTATCACGATGACTTAAGTTTGGTAATTTGTCCAACATAATGACAAATTATTTTTGAATCTGTTTGTGACGTGTTTCAGGCGACGCATGTGCATTTAGCGTATTCAAAATTTTGTAATTTATTTATTCCTGCAAATAATTCTTTCTAACTTCTCGTTTCTCAGATTCTTTAAACGAATGATGATAGATAGGGTGCAAATGTAAGGTGATAGAATATCTTTCTGTTGCAAATTTCTCGGCGCTTGATCGATTTGGAGTCTGAACTTTTCAAGTAAATAAATTGGTAGGGTCGAGCAAGAAATGGAATAATATATTTTACTGGAATCGTTTATGACATTTTCTAATTGTGCGAGAGTTGTGATTGTAAGCACATTAACATGCTTTAATGGACAATACGACATGTCGATTTTACATTTACAATTCGCTTGAAATCATCCAACAGAAAATTGATAAACAATGTGAATGATATATAATCCAAATGTGAAAATGTAGGTGATCAATATGAAATATGCCCTTCCGATATTAAAATGCAGAATAAATTATGGTGAAAATGTTTCTGTAATAAAAAATTAATACGCAAGACTAGCTTTCGCACGCATTTTGTAGTTAATTTAAAAACGGTGACCCGTAATCGTTCAAATTTGACGGTTTTTAATTGACCTTGAGTTTTGAATATCCACTGGTACTTTTTCATTTTAATATACAAAATACCAAAGTATAAATCAATAAAATGTCCAGAACATAGGTACAAATCCGGTAAAAATGGACAAACACGGACCTCTGGAAACCAAGAGGTGGGATCAGGTGCCATGGAGGAGTAAGCAACCCCTATAAAAAAACCAAACTATCGCCAAATGAATTAAAAACAAAATGCTAAATTAAATTGCGATGACTGTAGTTTATATACTGATAGGCTCAAATTCTAGAAATATCGCACTCGGTATGAAAAATTATAGTTTTGAAAACGTTAGAAACTTATTATCATGTTTCACAGCTTTTACACGTTTTTTTTTTTAAATTGTGTATCGAAGCTTTAACACAACATTTGTGTCAAACGCGTGCATCTGTTATCTAAATTTTACCAGAATTTAATTGTTCATTTATATTGATTAATGAAATATTATTTCGGAGATCATATTTACCATATTATCTTTATATTCACGTGTACGATGCCACAATAGAATCATAATACGAAACGAATGTGTTAAGGGTAAAAGGCGGTTGTTTCTGTGTATTAGATCCGTAAGTTGAACAGGAAATTTAAATAGATATATAGTTCCGAATGTAATCGGTAAAATGAAATAAAATAATGCCTGTAAAGTATAAGGAAGAAGCACCGATGGATATTCGGAATTCAATGTCCATGAGAATACGACAAATCAACACACAGAATAATTGCGAATCCCAAATGCAAAGGGACCAGGGTCCGGAACCATAAAACCATTCTCAGACAAAAATTTTACTCAACTATAATAATTTACTCAAATTTGAGAATTTTCTCAAATTTGAGTAAAATTGTCTACCATAAAAAATTCTCAGAGAGAATTTGTTCTCAAGTATAAAAATACGTACGTACGGGTCTCAGTTGAGAAAATTCTTAAGTCATTTTATTGTGGGGCATTTTCATAATTTTCTCAGTTGAGTAAATTCTTAACTTTTGAGAACAAAATCTGTCTGAGAATTTTATTTGTTTATGGTGCCGGGCCCAGGTGTCCGGAAAAAGTTAGCATGTCACACAGGTCCTTGGAAATTTTTTGATAAATACGGTAATACGTAGGAAAATCACTCAACAAACACACTGGTCGCATTAACAGGGTGTTATAGCGCCCCGGTTGCAATTTGAAGAGTTCATCTTTAAAATGGGAAAGAATGAAAAACAATTTAGATATTTTCATACTGCAATGGTGTGTTGTATTTAATTTGCTTTAAATATAGTTTTACTTCATTTGATATCATTCTGTAATATTTGTGTTTTGAGAAAAAAAAATCGTTATTTCGACTTTTCCTAGGGTAATTCAACTCATAACCAAATTAATATTCCATTTCAATACATACTTTATCATGAACAAATATTGTATTAAGCATTCACTTGCTTTAAACAAATCGTTCATATTCAACATTTAATGGCTTGCTTACAATTTACTCTATTTTTGAACTCTCTCACTTATAGAGTTTTGCTTGATTAAACTCCATTTATACAAATATGAATTATAGACTCATACAACCCCCCACCACCCTCACTGAGAATAACTAAAGTTTGTGCATATTTCGAGTCATTTACAATCTTCACCATTAAGCACATAATATTTCCAAGTCTCATTGATTATTTCAATGTAATACTTCAAATTTGTGATTTCAAAGATTTGGCAATTCAAACTGAAAGTAGAAAAATGAACATTACAATTATACTTACTTATAAAAGGAGATTTCATCACAAAATTTTAACTTTCTGTTTGAATAGATAAATCTTTTAATTTCTAATTTAGATATTCAAAAATCAAACGATATGATGAAACTGGATTTGATTCTTTGTTTAACGGCAAAACGCCTATTAAAATGCAATCAGAAATGACTTTGCAATATATTTTGTTTCGGGAAATGTGGTTTGATATGAAATATATAATTAAAACATGACAGTGTTCCAATACTTTTGTTTGCTATCTGTACATGATTCAATAACTCTCGATTGTATATTGACTACAGAACGTCTTACATTCTTTTATTTCGATTCTATAGACATGGCTGAACATGACAGAGAACATGGGACACACAGTGTTGTAACACTATTTAATTGACAGGATGCTAGGGATTATAATAGTAACTTATTCAGGACCTTCAGTGCGTTATTCATAAGATTTGTACTTATGTGGCATGTCTGTCGGGGTTTTTAGTTTTGATCGATGCGTATTCAGTTTTGGCGTATCTCGATGTGAAAAGCGAATTAAGTTCCATTTTCTGTTTTTCGCAGTAGAACATTGTAAATGTTTCCTGTTTTTCCAACTTGTTGTGATTGTTTTTTTGTTGTTGCTGGTATGGATATTTTAAATAGAAGATTGAATACAATTTCACAAATATGTCAATATATAAATGAAAGAGAATAAAAAGCAAAATCTTATTTGTCCTTATAGTTAGATGACCTATCTATCTTTCTATCTATCTATCTATCTATCTATCTATCTATCTATCTATCTATCTATCTACATATCTACCTATCTATCTTTCTATCTTTTATATATCTATCAATCAATCAATCAATCAATCAATCTATCTATATATCTATCTATCTATCTATCTATCTATCTATCTATCTACCTGTCTGTCTATCTATCAATTTATCTGCCAACCTACCTACCTACCTATCTATCTGTATCTATCTATCTATCTATGTATGTATGTATCGATCTATCTATCTATCTATCTATCTGTCTCTGTCTATCTATCAATCTATCTGCCTACCTACCTATCTCTCCAACTATCTATCTATCTGTCTGTCTATAGATCTATCTTTTTATCCATCCATCCATCCATCCATCCATCAACTCATCCCTCAATTTGTCTATCCTTGTGAACAAGAACAATGTTATTTCATGCATATTTAAAAATGATATAACAGTATTTATCCAAAAATAAAAAAAATATTTAATATATGCTGTACTTATGTATTTTTGGAGATGCACACTTTCAGTGTGGCACATTGGAGTGTATTGGAATTATTTCTCGACATCACTGTGCATTTGATTATACAGTAGATTGCAGATTTTGTGATATCTCGTGTAAATGGCTAATTTGTATGCGATAACAAGATAACATATTCTGTATAAATATTAATTCTCTCGAAGTACTCAAATATTTGTTTACAATACCACTGAGTGTAATAAATCAATCAATTGATGGAACAAATCAAATCACATTCAATTATTATAAACATAAATGACTGAATGAATATAAAACATCTCAGATACCAAAGTATAAATCTTTAGGATGTCCAGGACACACATACAAATCCAGCAAAAATGGACAAACACGGATCTCTGGAAACCAAGAGGTGGGATCAAGTGCCATGGAGGAGTAAGCATCCTCTGTCAACCGGTGACGAATAAATGGTACAATATTGTATTTTCATCGGATGAAATCTTTACTCTTTTCGATGCAATGCATCTCCTTGTTGAAAAACGTTAACAGTCATAGGCCATAACTCGTGGATGACGTCAATTGCCTATGTAGATGCAAGCTCGTTACAGATTTGATGAGATTTTCTTTTGTAAAAATCGAAGAAATCGCATATATATCTTGTCACTACTGTAGTGGTTGACAAGAAAATAATTTTCCATAAAAAGATGGAGAAATCGGTGTAACATAGACGAATAAAAGAATCTTACATAGATATGTTGAGAGGATAAGACAAATTCCACCCGGGTGGTTAGGATCAGTTTTCTTCTCGGAAAATCTCTCGGACTGTATATCAAGTTTCCTTTCCTCTTAACACCCCCATATTTGATAACTTTACTCCAAAGCATAAAAATAAGTCCGACATAAATTTCTATGCACCGCATTCTCATACATTAAAAGTCCTACGTCAAAAATTGTGAAGATAAATTTATGACCCACGGGAGAAAAACTTTTTTACAACAAAAAATTCAAGTTAAATAAAGACTATATGATATTGATATCAAATAGCAGACTGGACTCGTTTCTATATTTCTGCATCCTATTTCAAAATATTGACAATTATTGTCCATTTAAATACAAATGCCGATATAGAATAACTCTAAGTGACACTCTCGAGATATTTAGTTTTTACTTTGTGATGGAAGAAATAATTTAATCCAATGTTCTATGTGAACAAATAATAAATCTATATTGTGTTATTCGATTACATCTTAAAATTTTACAAACGACTATATAGTAAAATAAATAGATGACAAGAGTTGAGCTTGGATATTTAGTAAATTTGGTGACTTCGGGTCCAGGTTTATTTGGGTTTAAAATATACTGGTATCTATTTAGAATTACGCAACATCTTTGTCTTTTAAAACAATTTAGGTATGTTAACAAGCGCTGTTATATATATATATATATATATATATATATATATATATATATATATATATATATATATATATATATATATATATATATATATATATATATATATATATATATATATATATATATATATACGGAAATGTACAAAGTATTAATCACAGACAATGTAATAAAATATTTCTACAAGTGTTATTTCGGTTGGGTGAATCTTGTTGATTATAATCAAATTCGGATACAGAAAAAGTAAGATATTTAGTCCGTTTAGCCTATTTTAATATCACCACTATATTGACGAAAATCATTCATCAGAATGTAGTACTACATTGAAATCTATCAGGAAAGCGTCATCTTTACACGAATCTTTCTACATCATTTCACGTAATTTTTCTACGGTTCGTTTGCATGTCATGTAACTCAGTGGGTTGTCTTGTATTTTATCATTAATACATTAGCGAAACTCAAGAAGAAATTGCAGAATAAAAAGCGAAATTAGA
The DNA here is from genome assembly GCA_030159075.1 of Atrina japonica. Lineage (NCBI taxonomy): Eukaryota > Metazoa > Mollusca > Bivalvia > Pterioida > Pinnidae > Atrina > Atrina japonica. The sequence continues at coordinate 1,116,029 of BROG01000183.1, forward strand.
CAGGTTGTGTGCATTGATTAGAAATTAGAAACAATTCTGATCATCAGAAATACCGCTTACAACCGTCTGATGAATCGTATGATTGTTGTAATTACGGGATTATAGAGATTGGGTGTCTGATAGCACAAAACGAGGATTAATATTAAGATATCTGTTGTCGTGAAGAAAGTCCATCAATATAATAATTTGCATGCATGAATACATTTATGAGAGATATTAGCAAGCATGCGCTATTATTTTTCTTACCATAAGACAAATGTGTAAAATATGATATTTGTCGGAATATATGTCATTATGGTGTATTTTTATATAATGACGGAAATAATTACTGGATAATTATAAATCAGTTTAAGAGTTAGAATTAGGCTCTTTAATGTAAATGAATCGAGAAGGATATATTTCTTAAATGCAACTGAATTACAAATGCATTTTCAATCTCTCTAAATCAGAATATTATACTTAACCCAGGTTGGACACTACACAAAGACAAATCTATCCAAATGCAAAGCAGCAACTTCATATATATATATATATAATATATATATATATATATATATATATATATATATATATATATATATTATATATATATATATATGCATATATATAATTTGCATACAATTTCTGTATATATAATTTTTCATTGCAAGAAATGTTGTAAAAATGAACAAAAACCTAGGTCTCGATAATGCGTGTGGCTGTTAACAAATGTATTGTAATTTCTCTTAGAATTTTTAAAAGTCGATATCTGACCGTACCGTGCTTAGAGATATACACTTTGCTTGTGTTATAGTCCTTAGTTACTTATCTTAGGTAATGCAATACATTTATATAACATCTAGGAGGAGTAATTGACTTTAAATCAGATTGGTAATGTGAAAATGAAGTATTTCTGACGTCGATATCAACCTGATAGAATTTGAAATTCTCGTGTACTTTTATAAGTAAAAAAAAGTTACAATTTTATTTGCATATTCTGTATCATATGATATACTTTATCATATCATTAATGTTATGTCTTGCGTAGATATGTTACAGGATGCAAGATGCTATTTGTACATTTAAATATATTTTCTGTATAATGAAAGGACGGGAGACGCATCAGAAAGTTCTCTAAGACTGTTATCGCGAATGTAAATACTGAACTGTTATGTATTTAGTATTAATTTCGATTTATAATTGTCCTATAAAACGTTAGCGAATTTCTGTTAACACTGTTAAAACTTCCTTTATCAATAAAGTTTCAGTGGCGTGTGACAGGCATCAAACCATGTGCAATTAGTGTTCAACTTAAAAACAACATGCGTTGTACATAAATGATTGAAGGAGTCATGAAACAATTGATAAGAGCAATTAATCTAACTATTGGCAAAATAAATACACTGCTGCGCCTTTGAAGTTATGGAGAAAAGAACGATAGATACTCGCCATTATTTTTGCAGAATGTGCGTGAACAAAATAAAGAAACGTAAATCATTTTGGAAAATAATTTTCTAGCTAGTTGTATGGACACTGGCAGAATGAAGAAGCCTAATTACCCATGACAAGTTCGTCATTTGCTTGTAATTAATAATGTTTTTACAAAACTCGCGATGATATTGTAAAAATAATAGAAGAAACTTAGACTGATATGGGAAATTTACGATAATTTCTTATTGATTTCAGATAACCCTCTAAGAAACGTAAAACTACATATTAACAGAAATAAAAACTAGATTGCTAATCGAGTGCCATGCAAACACGTGTATTTTATTATTATTTAAGTAGAGTTTATTTGACTGTTCAAGTAATAATTAATAAATGACCAATGGTAACCATTTTATATTTAAACGAGAGAGAGAGAGAGACAAAGAGAGAGAGACAGAGAGAGACAGAGAGAGAGAGAGATCTGTATTCATTCATATCTTACATCTTAATGTTAATCAGTTCCTTTGTAATAATCACCATTTATCACATAATTTCTTTAGTTTCATTGACTAAAATAGTTTAATATTGACAAGCATCTCTTAATCAGATGAGACATTTTACAAAATAAATTTACCGTATATTGTTTTATTAAAATGAGGCACTACACTGTTTTAGGAGAATCAGACCTATTCAGGCTTTGGTAAGATTGAAGCATTTGTCGATTACATTTTTGAAATTGAAAAATAAAATTTGTTATAAATAAATGAAAAAAAATTCTTTGTTTTTCATTTGCATCTAACCATATTGAATTCCTTTTTCAAGAACTGACCCGTTTTTCTGTATGTTGCTCCTTTTCATTGAAGAGAAATAAATCAACTTATTAAGCCATTAAAATTATTCTGTCCGCAACGAATTTGAAAACGGTATGTTTGAATTAGGCTTTGCTTTAGAATTACTGGCTTGATGACTTTTCGATCGTCACATCAATTTAATAAATGGTTTTAAATAGACTTATCTCTTTCACAATTGAATTATATTCTAGAATATTTATGACATTCAAATCAGTTGTACTATTTGTGTCTTAAAGGGGCATTATCTGTGTTTACCCCCAAAATTAATTCGATTGTTTTTCTATTTTTACTATTTGTACTTGGTGTACAATAACAAATAAAAGTTATACACAGGTATAAAAATCTTATTACTTACATGTATTGTGAAAATAAGGTAAGGTCCAATGTGATATTGATATACAAATAGTAAGGCGGAGTTTTTCAACTGCAAGTGAAAAGGTGTTAGACCTGGGTTTCTGAAGCAATTTTCACAAAATATATAGGAATTTAAGAATTATTGTGCCTATATTTATCTCTTTTTTGTCATTGTATTTCAATCAATGTAGTAATAACGGGGAAATTCTTTTTAGAATAAAACATAGCAATTGCCCTTTTAATAATCTTCATACCATACCAGTTAAATCCACGGCTCTACTGAGAATCCAACATATTTGCCATGACATGAAACATAAAGTTTTGGGTAATCAGAAAATTTTATTGGATCGAATTCAAATTATTATTAGATTTTGAAATACATAATAAAACTGTTTCGAACACATAACGTCACATAGATTTTCACAGTAACTCTGTAAATTCCGTGTTTATTTTTTTATCATTGTTAAATATATGATGCGGCCAGTTGAATAATTAAATATCAATAGGAGATTTATAAGAATGATTGGGAGCAAACATTTAGCCCATTCATTTTCTGTAATACACGAGTTCTTTACCAAATTGGATTATAAAGAGATGTTTTTGTGTCTGTATTCATGTCTGTCATTTCATTTACAATAACACGCAATAGACCGGCTGTTAACTCAAATAGCTAAATCATTTCCATATATCTTCCATTTATATTGAGGAATAGGAATTTGATAAATAGTCATGACAATTTACAGTACGTCTACAGAAACATGAATCTGCTATGATTTATTGTAGTTTTGTAGAAACTCTTCAAGTTTCCTGACAATTAATAAGACCATGGAAGATCAAGCTTCACGGTGTCTTACAGATAGCATCATAGTTTTCATTCGATGTTTCGCTGTTTATGGCTAATTGCTATCAGGAATATTAAATTGATTCACTTTATATTAGCCAGAATATTGTATTACGCGTTGTAAAGGCGTCGTGTGGTGGCACAACGCGTTAAAATAAGTGTAATGTCAATATTAAATGTTTCAATTCCCTGAGAGCATATATTAGGTTAACATGTTAAATACAAACAACTGATAAGTTATCAAATGAAAATAATTTGACGTAAAACATGTAGCGAATATTGCTTAAAGGATTTCAAACACGTGCATTAAAAAATTAGAACGATTTACTAAATATTTACATACACGTGTAGATGACTAAATTCTGAGGAAGCCATTAAATGTTCAATATTCAATCATTCTGATTTCTTTCTAAATATTTCCTAAATATTCACGTTAACACAGTTTATTTAGCTTCTACCTTAGTGCAATTTCATTACTGAATGATATATGAAGAAATGTATTACTACTGACATACAGCAATTAAAGAAATAAATCTCGTTAGAAAAATAATTCAGTAATTTGATTACTTTTAGAATGAACATCAAATGCTATAATGCAGCATTATTCAATATCAATTTCTGGATCAGTGAATTAATTCACTGATAAATTCTAACACAATTAAGCATGAGATTACATGTCACATGACTCCATGGAGCAAAAACGTGAGACGTAAATAGGCTAATTAAGCACACTTGAATCTGAAGTGCCCATTTATTCTTTGTTATTACTGAGATTATAAAAGTATGGAAGTCCTATTTTTTCATTGAAAGTGCAGATAAATGATATACCTTGAACATAAATTTGAATTTGGATTTTGAAGTGTTTTACGCAACACGCAGCAATATTTCAGATATATGGTGGCAGCTAGTTTTTATTGGTTGAGAAGAGAAACTGGTTACAATGTACCCGGGGTGAGACCACCGGCCTTTCGCAAGTAAACTGACAAACTCTCAAAATCTTCCGCCTAGGCTCCAGTGGGACTCGAACCTATGCTGATCAGAAGTGAGATACTTCATAGTTCAAACAGCGATGCTCTAACCACTCGGTCGTGGAGGCTCTGAACATAAATTCAATCAAATGCAGTAATATTCATGGAACATAATTATGATTCTCTTAAGATCACAAACCGCCCTAATTTTACCGTATTTTAAATTCTTCATAGTCTTATACGTATTTACGTAATGCCAACTCAACGTTCCCACCTTCCTGATGATGTTATATATTTTGTTCCTACATGACTGTTTTTTTTTCAAAGCTAACTTAATACACATGTTCATTACTGTGTAGAAATGCATTAAAGGAAACTTTTTCGGCAGTACTGCTGTTTCTGTTTTTTTTTTTCATTTTATCCAGATGAAAACTTGAGTTCGCTATTCGGTTACAATCATGATATTTTGTATGCTATCTCAAATGACCAAAACTAGCCGTCGGGAAGGCATTGTCAAACGTGAATATTTAAAGGTCGACATTTGGTTAAAGTATTGTGAAGGATATAATAAGCGTTTTGAGATAGATGGTCAAATGAGAGGTTAAATGATATTGATTCATGTTGTATATAAAGGAAAGAAAAACCAGTAGTGTTTGCCAGCATGGCAATTATATCAAACACTAGTTTTACTTTTTCGTCACAAAAATTGAAAACATTTTTAATTCAGTGTTGGTACTAAAACCAAATACTCACGATGCATTCACCTTTGGTATATTGAGTATTTTAGATGCATTTATCTGATTCAAATCTTATACACTCTTGATAATGTGTATTTTATAAGCATCTCTAAAATAGCAATATACTGTCAAATTCATGTGTGAAATAACTCAAACGATATTGAAACAGAATAAAGATAACGTATTCATGGATATATGTAATAATATGCGGCTTAATAAGAAATACGGCTAATTAGAAATACGGCTTATTAGTGTAATTTGGTTAATTTTCATATTGTCAATTCATGAAGAACCAAATGAGAAAATAGAGAAATTACTGAAAAAATGAATTACTGAATAATAATAATAATAATAATAATAATAATAATAATAATATCGACACAAAATTACCAAAAATATACATTTACATTTTCTTAGCCATATATGTATGATTCTTAGAAAGATGAGTCAATTGTATTTATCTACGGCATCGGATACAAAGGTAATGTTTTGTTTTCTCGTGCTAATATGCTTTATAGTTTTACAATTTGAGTACGAAGGCTCTGTAGAAAGACAGCATAGAAAGAATATAGTATATAATAGCAACATTTACATAGGTAATATGAATTGATGATAACAGATGAAAGTTTTCGTCACACTCACCTGTCACTGTCTGGTAACACTGAAGAAGTAGAAATATAGATAAAATATATTTCATATCTCAGAATTAGTTTGTTCTAAATATAAGCGTTATTGTTGAGTTTGCGTCTTCCTCACCGTTGTCAGAACAATTTTTTTTGCGAAGATGGTAGTTGCAAATTTCTCCAGTCCTGAGTTACTTAATTGTAATTGTGTAGTGTTTGGTTCCTTGTGTCGTGCTAGTTTCTAGTCCTAACGTTGATGAAAGGCAGGTATTGCTTGATTTTATACAGAGTGTTAAAGTCGTAAGTGAGAGTTTGTGACGTCACAATCAGAAATCAATGAATGCATTAACTTTCAAACAACATATGTGAAAACTGCTCCGTTCATAGACTGACTCCTCCTACTTGCATGTAATTGCTGACATCAATTATATCAATCTAATGGCTTTACGATCGCCGTTTAAACATTGTTGTTGTTTTCGGGAACAGCGTGGAATTTCGCTATTTTTGTCTTTTTTTCTCATTTATTATTCTTCAGGAAAATTAAATTGCTGTCCGCTATGTAATTGATTACGCAGGCATTATTCTGGATTATTGCCCCCTCTCTGTTTATCAGAGTAAAATACAATAATAAAATTTCAATTACGAAAATCATTCTTTGAAAGTAAATTTAGATTTAAAACGAGGTAAGGTATCTTTTTCTTAAATGTATTGGAACAGTGGGCGTTGATCAACTGCAACATATGAAGATACAGAAGTAGACTTCGATATCAATGTTTTTATACAACAAAAAGCTCTAAGGGATAGTTTAAATATTACAGTGATCTTGAAGTCTCAAAAATGATAAAGCAACATCTATTTAAAGAATTCAACATATGGTACTATTTACATACAATTATCGACAACAGACAGGCAACCAATAAAAAAACAAAGAAATACATGCTTCATTCCACCATATTTGAATTTAGATATCTTGGAATATTCATTTTGATAGCGTTACATTTGCTAATTCAATTTCAGTATGAAAGTGAGTGTGAAATTACAAATTTATTTATCATTTGTATAACTAAAAAAAGTATACGCACGTCTTCGTTTCGTATAATTGAAAAGAAAACATAAAGAATCAATTTGACTGTTTAGAATTTATAACAATATCATATGCACTTTTTTAATTTTAATTTCTATGAATAACATGAGTCATATGTCCCATCAACATTCATCTCATAACTAATACCGTTTTGTTTTATACGATTTAATTAAACTACTGTGTAACAAATAATTGGGGATGACATATTCAGCCTCATCTTGGATATATAATATTGTCAATATCATCTCAACCCGAGGAGAAGGCTCTCTTGAATGCCAAACCCGAGGCTAGCCGACGGTTTAGAATTCCAAAATTTACTCCGAGGATTGAGATGTATACCGTCAATATTACGGTTGAATATTGTTTTTCCATTGATAATATTTTGTAAATAAAGGCGTGTGTTTAAAATGTTGGTTGTAATTATTTCAAACCTTAATCAATGTTTGTTATACTAAACAAATGTATTATTCATCTGGTTTTAATACTTTCATTATATAGGACTATACGGTACAGATTTATAATTTACAATTAAAAGAATATAATGTGCGTGTATCTCTCTCTCTCTCTCTCTCTCTCTCTCTCTCTCTCTCTCTCTCTCTATATATATATATATATATATATATATATTTCTAATTTGTCTGTCGTATCAACATATTTCATTCTAAATATGTGTCAATGTTGTTTCTATGGGGCATTTGCGGCGGGTGTGGCGTGCTCGCAGGGTGTCGCTATCTCCTTCCTGACACCAGGGCATCGTTTCATAAAAGGTAGTAAATCGGAAATGAGTCATAAACGTTTCCGATTACCGATTTACGACGAAATTTAGTCGGTAATTTCAAATTGGGTCTAGGCAGTACTTCTTGTTTTCATCAATATCACGTGAAATATTTCGAGAAATTGATTTAACTGACATACCAACTTACTTTGTTTGATTAGTTAGAGGGAAATGAGACTGTAGGAGACCCTGCGTCTTCCAATACAGACATACCACTTACCTCCCTTTGATCGTAGAAAATAAGGGACTGTATGACTGATAAAGTACCTCTCTAGCCTTTTCACCTGCAATACAAACATCATTATTGACTCTCCTATAATTCTTCCACCTTTTCTATTGATTTAATTACAATAAAATATTTTTGGTTACTCTTAGACTGATTTTGGTTATACTTTTAGATTTATTATTTGACCTTGTATGATACCTCTCTTTAGAAAATAAAATATACATTTTAAATTAGAGCTCGATTGATGAAGTATAATTGACAGAAACGATGGTCTTAAGCATTATAACTTTGGTATTGTGTTTATAATATTTTAACCTTTATATTCTAAAAACTAAATAATCTCCAATCGTAAGGAATTCCGACGTGCGTTATGAAACGGTTGCAAACGTTGTCGGTAAATGGTCGTAAAACTAATTGGTATTCATAAAGTTTCCGATCATTTATGAAATGATGTCCCTGTTCCATCCCATTTGTGATTCGCAATTGTTCTTCTTGTTGAGACTATTTGTTGATCTAGTATGTTATATTCTAATGGATTTTGAGTTTCGATTATCCATATGTATTTCTTTAATTTTACTTAGCATAAAAGTCATATTTCATTCGGACAGACATAAATGTGAAAGTCATATGTTTTTCAAGCGGGCATCAAAGTAAAAGTCAATGTCTATCGGGCGGGCATCATAGTCAAAGTCATGTTTCTCGCGCGGGCATCAAAGTCAAAGTCATATGCCTTTCGGGCGGGAATAAAAAGTATGTGTCTTTCGAACAAGACGTTACACCGCGGTACCATGTAGCAATATGTGTGCCAAATGGAACAGACCACAAGCCTTCCAAAAAGTACTTTGGGAAGCATTTATACAAAATAAACTTTGGTTCCAGCGCCACAGCAACTCGCGCTGGCTATAAATGAGATAGTTCACTGCTGATAATCAGTGCATATGTTCTAACAACTTGGCCATGGAGATCCCTTGCTTGAACGTAAAATTATAAATCTAGTGTACATTTGTCAAACACGGAGCTACGGAAAAGAAAAGAACCATCTATTGAACGCTCCGTTTTCTATTAAATTGATATTATCTTGACATTTATAAATATGCTTATTTGGGCAATTTTCCTTTCACACTGCTTGTAATGCTGAGTTATTTATTTGAAGAAATTTTATTTTTAATGTTGAATCGCTGTATCGTTGATGACATGGGTTTGACCTTAATCTGTTTTTGTTTAATGGCAGGTTTTATCAATCGCCTGGAGCCTGGAGAGGCTTTCCCGAATCACCTGATCCCATCTCACGTTTGTCAGGGGTTAGTTTTTGTCCTGTACAAATGTAACCATAATTGTATATTGTATTTGCAAATCAATTTAGAATTGATAATTTAGGACAGGGGTAAAGTCTGATTTGTAAATTTGAATTTGAAAAGTTTTTTCGCCATTCAGAACAATTTGTCAGTCATATGTGTGCAGCCATTCTTTAGTGGGAGAGGAGAGAACCCAGTTACAAACGGAAGAGATCACCAGCCTTTTTAAAATAAACTGGGAAATTTTCTCACAAAATCAAATTAGCTTCCAATGAGACCCGTATCTGTGCTGATAGGAAGTGATAGATTTCAGGGTTTAAAACGCATTTCTCTAACTACTCTGCGAAGGAGACGCCCTGATTTGATTTTACTACAGATATTTAGATGTAAACTATATTTCCTCTTTAGACGAAAAATCTTAACACAATATATCATAATATACATGATGATATTTACATGCTGTTGTTGATCCAAACGTAATTGGATTTTGATTACAGATATTTGTGTTTGATCATAAGCCTATTTTTGTGTGAGTTCATACATGTAGTTTTGTGAATGGTGTAAATCATGATACAAAGTGTCAATTCAGACTACTGATGACACGACGCTACTTGTCAATTATCCAGCATATGTGATACGCAATTGTATCTTCATGGAAACACCAGAGAAATGTTTCGGTTTTCAACATGTTGTTCCTGTGATTTACAACTGATATACAGATGCCAAGGTAACTTACATCATTGTTATTTTGAATACATCTATAATGGTGTGATGCAAAACAATATTAATACGATATGAGCTGTCGTAGGTGAAAAAGTTTACATGCCCATTTTATGTAATATTTTATTTCATATATATCCCAAACAGACCATCTGGTGGTAAAAATAACAAATACGTTGGTATAATTGCAACGATCTTGCCAAACGTAAACCGTAATATCGGTTTTTTGTCGCCATTACTCTGAGCATTGTTAATTAACTTTTGGTAATTTTTACGACAATTACCGAGTGTCCAATGAGCACGTGATATTTGCAGTTAATATATATTTTGTTCGTATTACCCTATGGGTTTATTTCTGTACATAAACATGTCATATCTAAATCAGGAAAAGTTGGTCTTTACCGTAGTTCCAAAAACATTCGTTTCTGAAACTGTCCATGTTCCAGGTATATTGGGTGATCTCGATCAATTTAATTCGTCCTATCGCATTCTCGGCTTTATCATTCTTGACATATATGAACTGCCAGACTCAACCGGACATGGAAGCACGATTGTAAAACAAGAGGTACGCATAATTTCCACAGTTATTTTGTTTTGTTTTGGCAATATCGGGTAACATTCAAGATTGGAAAAAAATTCTTTTAGTGACCTGATATTTTTATTCATATATTCATCCGATTTGCTACAGGTATTAAAAATAACGTTGAAAAGCACATATTTTACATAATACATGTACTATCCAATAAAAATTACGTCAAGTATTTTAAAATTAAATATAAAATACATAAAGATCGGCCGACTTTAACATACGCCGATAGGGTCAATGTCCGAGATTGCTCATGGACAGAGCGCGTAAAGGGCAGATCCCTCTGACCGAATTACGAAAGCACATTTGATATCGAAAAAGAGTTTATCTGAAAGATCATTGCATACGGAAATACAGCCGAATATTTAACGGCACTGGGAAACTTAAATTCTAATTAAACAAATAACTTCGAAAAGAGTGATCCAGAAGTAGTAACTGAACTGGATAAATTACATGACCAATATGTACTGGTCCCAGCAGACAAAACATTAAATAATATAATTTTTATTTGCAAAGCACATTACTATAATTGTTTATTAGAAGAGCTAAGGTTTTAAACGAATTCTGGTAATCCTACATACACACGAAGCTCACTTTCAAAGTTTCAAAGGACGAGATCCTTTAAAATCACGTGTCCGTATTACGCTCTTTTGATGTACTTACAACCGATACTGATTTTGAGCTACCATATTTATATTGGATACCTAAACTTCATAAAACCCAATATAAGCAGAGGTACATAGCAGGATCCAGCAAATGATCTACCAAACCTTTATCTTTACTCTTACCAAGAAATTGACAGACGTTAAGGAAAAACTTCAGCAATACTATTGAGTTGTTTATTCCAGGAGCGGTAAAAAAAACCATATGTGGGTACTTAAAAATTCTAAACAGCTTTTAGAAAATTTAAAGGCACACACTATTTCTCAAATTCACAGTATCAAAACATACGACTTCTCTACTCTTTACATAACTATTCCACATAAAAAATTAAAAGAAACACTTTTTAGCATCATAGACACCTGTTTTTTCACTAAATGTGGTACCCGAAAATTTAAATATCTAGTGATTGGTTATCATGATACTTATTTTGTCAAACACCACTCTAATTCTACAAATAAATACACTGAAGATGATATAAAAATATCCTGGAATTTCTAATAGACCATATATTTGTATTGTTCGGATACGTTGTCTTTCAACAAACTGTCGTCATTTCTATGGGAAACAATTCTGCCCCTTTATTGGCCGACCTGTTTCTTTATTCATACGAAGCAGACTTCATTCAGAAACTGCTGAATCAAAAGAAGAAAAAGCTAGCGGTGTCCTTTAATTTAGATTAGTTTAGATTTAGATATATCGACGACATTTTGTCAATTAATAATAAAAAATTTCATAATTTATCCCAGCGATAAAATTTAAAGATACAATAGAATCAAGCACACACGCTTCATACTTAGACATTTTAGATAATGTAGACACAGACGGGAAATTAGCAACTAAGCTTTACGACAAACGCGACGATTTCGGCTTTCCCATCGAAAATTTTCCACATTTAAGTAGTAATATCCCTCAGTCACCCGCATATGGAATTTATATTTCACAAATGATCCGATATGCCAGGGCATGTTGAACATATGAATATTTCATATACAGATGCAAAATACTCACTGACAATTTTTTGACACAGGAATATCAAAACCCGCTTTTTATGATATCGAAAACCGCGTTTGATGTCAACGTTCCGCAAATTTTACGGTCGGTATAATAGTCTTGTTTGCGATTACTCTGTTTCTTCAAGTGAAATGTCGAGTTTCCTTTTAGTTGGCGTTTGTTGAGACGTCTGTACCAATTGTGACGAGGATTCACTTATTCCATTTGGATTTGACTGTGGACTCACGGAGGATGTGACCGGTCGACAGGGGATGCTTACTTCACTATGGCACCTGATCCCAATTCTTGTTTCCCGAGGTCCATGTTTGTCTATTTTTGCCTGATTTGTATTTGTGTCCTGGACATCCTAAAGATTTATACTTTGATATCTGAGATGTTTTATATTACAACCTTTCACGTATTTGATAATGCATTTGAACACACAATTGATCATATTCTCGTCTATATGTCATGGGACAAAAATCATCATTGTGACAGCTTATATCACTTTAAAAGGACATTAGCTGAGTTAAGCAAAACAAATATTTGTCTGCGTTTGCGTTGGTTTAAAAAACTATGGCTATTTGAAATTAAGATCATCTCAAATCACAAACACACAAACACACACACTCAAACACACACACACACATATATATACGTATGGAATCAAACACATGGACACAGACACACACATTTAGAGAGAGCATCGTTTACCAGAAGAAAATCACTCTTAAACTTTATATTAATCACTCTATCACTTTAAGTAAAGTTTGGTTTAATTCACCTTTCTTTTTTATTTGAATTAGTATTATCGTCATCTAAATCATTAATTTTAATAACTTTAAATTTTTCTTTTTTAATTTCTATTGATCAAAATGTCAGTTTCATGATACAATTTGTAAAATCACTCTCTATCGAAACAAAAACTCCATAATGGTTTCATGAAATTTATGAGAATCTCTTATATCATTAGTACGGTAAAATATCTTAGATAGCATTATACTGTAATTCCGTACCATCCATTTAAGTTCCAGCTTGTATTTGATATTTTTGTAATTTCACCATGCAATTCACGTTGACTTGAAGTTAAACCATTTGCAAATAAAGAGTCCTACTGGTTCGTTTTCTATTCCGAAGATCAGTCCTCGATTTAATAAATACAGATAATAGGTAATCATCTGAAGTGACTGTTACGAATCTTCGGGTTGAGACTAAAAAGGATTTGTTTCTTGTTTTACATCTTGTCAAAAATTTTAGTTGACCTGCCACAAAATTTGACCTGTGCTATGGACAGGCACCAATGCAGTGTGGGTCTTTTACGTGTCATCCCTGACATCCTGAATATTTATACTTTAATTTGGTATCTGATATTTTTATATTTTAAATCTTATCCGAGAGACCCATTACTTTTATTTCGCATGTCAAGCGTTTGACCAAGGAACAGTCACTACTTTAAAAAGTATATGGTAGAACCCGGTCCCTCGAATCGATCTAGGTACCTTCACTTGCGAGTCGAACGCTCTACGAATAGACCACCGCAATGCCATTTGTCGTTATGGACGTGTTCGGCTAGATCATCGTCACTGAAAATACGTCACTCCATACTAAGGTCAATTCTATTTACGATATCTTTGACGTTTCTAACGTTGGGAAGTAAAACACCATTGACGATAGAAATCTGTCAGATTAATAGATTCTAGCGCCACTTTGAGGTCAGGATTGTAAAATATCGGTCGTGGGTGGGATGGATCAATAAGTCCTAACCGATGCATTAGCCAAGATTGGGATATTGATCCATCCTTCTCACTCGAGACAGATCTTTTCCTATCTGGAACTAAAATGTGGTGCTTGATTATTTTTCTTGTACATGGAAAGGATGAAATCCCGTTTGTTTAAATACATGTATAAATCATTTTGACCAAGTCTAGTAGACGTATCATTCACCCTTATTTTGATAAGATTTACTGATACTGCATTTTAATAATGTAAACAATCAACACGGAAATCTCTTTGATCGGCCGTGCTTAATAACAATGCAGACGATATGTGTAGAGCTACAGTGTTCTGAATTAGCTGTTCATGATAGATGTAAATAGTCGTGACAAAAAAAAAAAAAAAAAAAAAAAGAAAGAAAAAACAAAACAAAACAAAAACCTAAAAGAAAAAATAACCAAAAACAAAAACAAAACAAAACGAAAAACAAAAACAACAACAAAAAATAAAAAAACAAAAAGCTTGTCCATCCAAAGTACGAGAACGTTGTGGATCAATCATCATTATCACACCATTGTCATACAAGTCGTCTTTATATACAAATTGCAGTCAAAATAGCATCCTTTTCTACTAAATCATACGATCGTTCATACTCCATTGTGTATTTCAATTCCCAGTTTCCTTTGATGGGAATATAAATAATACTGAAGAACCGTGTTCATAAAAGAAATCCGTTGTTGATTTTAATTTTTCAACATCCGCCATTTCTAAAAACTGTAAACATTTTACATAACTTATAGGTTTGCAAAAGGGACCGAAACAAAGGCTCAAGACGGCCATTTTTGTCAGTTAGATTTCATCAGTTGAGCACGAATTAAAAATAAAATTTTGAGTTCCGAAACAAAAAGTTGTGTCATACATTTCCAAACTACAACCTCAATGCATTCCCACACCCATCTTAGAGTACCCTCTGTAAAAAAACATACCATCTCAGAATACCCTCTATTAAAATATTATCTCAGCTTTTGAGCAGTTTGGAATCTGTATGATGCTTTCTATCCAAAATATTACTTCAGCATGAAATAATCAGCTCGTACAGATAAACCAAGTACTTGGTTTATCTATATGTTTCGGGACTGACACGGTCCATCCGCAGTGGTAACAACCCAGTGGTTGTAAACATCATAAACATAGTATCAAAGTTATAGTCTTGCAAAAGGTACCAAAAACAAATGGAAAAGAGGTCAAATCAAGATGCTGGTTTCTGTCGTATGAAACACATTTCTCGAAAATTGCGTTTAATGTCAACCTGTCGGTTTAATATCGTTATTTGAAATAACTCCGTTTCATTGAATGTAATGTTGAGCTGCCTGTTCGATAGCGGTTATCGAGACGTCTTTATGACGAGGATTTGTTCCTCACTTGTTTGAAGTTGACTGTGGACTCACATCGGATCGGACTGATCAACAAGGGATGCCTACTTCTCCATGGCATCTGATCCCACCTCTGTATTTCTAGAGGTCCGTGTTTGTCCAATACCCACCGGGTTTGTACATGTATCCTATAGAATTGATACTTTGGTGTCTGACATTTTTACATTCTTTTGTTGGAAACACGTGCTGAGATAATATTCCACTTAACGCACTAATCACATCGTAATTTAGCTCTTTACTATGCGCTGTCATGTAAAACACGCAATCTTTACCGAACATATTTTATCGCAATTTAATACAATTTCCCAAGGAAACAATTAATCTTATCTCATCTAACTGTGGCTTTTCATTCATCGATTAGAATGAAAAAAAAATTGTGTAATGATCGAAAATATATTCATTTTGTACACCGCTATATATATTTCGTTTCCCTCCGTTGATGTAAAATACAGATATTTTATAGAACTTTTATGCTACATATTTCAAGAGATTATTTGCTTATCAATTTATAAATAATCATAATTTTTCATTTAAGCACATCTTTTTTAGCTTGGATAACTAATCTGTAATGGTATATTTTATCAGACTTATATTATTTACCTGTTTATGACTGTTTACGTAGGTACTATTGTCTTATAGAGTCAGTCTGAAAAGCAATGGTACCCGAGCGACAGGGAGGTCACTGCTGCCCAAGGCAACACCATGGGAGCATAGTTTCTCCCACCTTAGGCACGCGTATTTGTCATTTTGCCAAGAAAGAAATTCTCTGTCCACACCCTAGGATATAGACAAGCTACACTTGCTATGATGTGACAATATAACTCTAACGTTGAACTTCTTGTGAGGTGAATGCAGTGCATTACACTTGCATCATATTTTATATACGTGCATAAACATGCGATTGAAGCATTTGAAAAAAAAATAATCAAACATGCGTGTGGAATGGAAAGGGAAACCTAACCCCCGTGGTAAAATTGGAAACCCTCGGACTGGATTGTCAGATTCTTACCACTCGGGTGAAGATATCCTTATCCACTCCAAACACATATATTATTAACCAAATCTGGCAGACGTATCTACGATTTTGTCCAGTCATAACATCTCTATCCAAACCCTAGTGTATAGACAAGCTACACGCGCTGTGATTTCACAATATAAAACATCTCAGATACCAAAGTATAAATCTTTAGGATGTCCAGGATATAGATACAAATCTGTAAAAGTAGACAAACACGGACCTCCTGAAACCAAGAGGTAGAATCAGGTGCCATGGATGGGTAAGCATCCCCTGTCGACCGGTCACACCCACCATGATTCCACAGTCAAATCCAAATGGAATACATGAGGAACGAATCCTCGTCACAATTGTTACAGACGTCTCAACAACCGCCAACTGAAAGGCAACTAAAATTTTCACTTAGTGAAACAGAGTAATATCAAACAAGACTATTATACAGATCAAACGCGGGTTTCGATATTCCTGTGTCAATAATTTTTCAATGAGTAGTTTACATCTATATATGAAATGTTCATATATTGAATACGCCTTGCCATATCGGATTATTTGTGAAATGCAAACTCCATATGCGGGTGACATTCTGATATTACTATTTAAATGTAGAAAATTTACGATGGGAAAGCCGAAATCGTCGTCAATTTCCCGTCTGTATCTATAGTAAGTAAAATGTCTAAGTGTGAAGCGTGTGTGCTTGATTCTGTTGTACCTTTAATTTCTTGTTCGATAGGATATATCGCATTGACATATGTATGAAAATTGTCAATATTAATTAACAAAACGTCGTCGATATATCTAAATGTCAAATTAAAAAGGACACCGCCGCTAGCTTTTTCTTCTTTTGATTCAGTAGTATATAGTTTTATGACACATTACGAATGTGATGAGAATACAGAGCATTAAAAGTTGCGTGACATTTTTTATGCGTTCATAACTTTTTCGAAGCATGGACAAAAATAATCAAACATGGGTGTTTTAAGTGGAAAGACAAATCTCAGCCCTCGTGGTAAGACTCTGAATGTCCAATCCTGGGATATGGGTGTGTTGAGTGGAAAGAAAATTTTTGCCCTCATGGTAAGACTCTGAAAGTTCAATCCTCGGGTATAGGTGAAAAGAAAATCTCAGCCCTCTTGGTAAGATTCTAATATTCCACTCATGGGGTATGGGTGTGTTAAGTAAAATGGAAAATCTCAACCCTCGTGGTAAGACTGTAAAGGCCCAACTATAAAGATAAATCTCAGCCCAATCTCTGAATGTCTAATCGGAAATGGTGTTAAGTGGAAAAAGCCTCATGGTAAATCTCATAGCCTCCCCCCGTGGTAAGACTCTGAAATTCCAATCCTCGGGTACGGGTGTGTTAAGTAGAATAGAAAATCTCAACCCTCGTGGTAAAACTATGAAAGTCCAAATCTCGGGTAAAGGTGTATTAAATTGAAAGGGAAATCTAAAACCTTATGGTGAGATTCCGAAAGTCCAATCCCCCTGGTACGGGTTTGTTAAGTGGAATGGAAAATCTCAGCATTTGTGGTAAGAATCTGAAAGTTCAATCCTTGGGTACGGGTGTGTTAAGTGGAATGGAAAATTTCAACCCTCATGGTAAGACTATGAAAGTCCAAACCTCGGGTATGGGTATGAGTGGGACATTAAACAAAAATACAATAAGAACAACAGCTTTATCTCGACTTTAAATCATATCATTGGTTTTCACTTTAGGGCATTCACCTTTATGTTCAGTCAAGATAAATTAACCTCAATCTTCGTTTGTTGTCGGGTACATCTTTTCCATATCCACGTGCACTGTACGTCATCACCAGGACACATATTGTATATTTTAATGTGTTATGTTATTTCTCGTAAAATCATTAACACCGAGAACAAAGGCACGATTAAAGTCCATTTCAGGTAAACAAGGTATTGTGTACATTTGAAGTGACTTTGAAGTAAATGTAAGCACTTGTAGATAGTAACATTAACAATTTTCTGAAAATTGGAAAGGCCAACAGTGTATCGTTTACAACTTTGGTACTCAACGTTTATCAGCTATTGAAATCAAAAGATCAGTGCAACTGACAAAGTTTACCTTTATGTACAATTTGTTTCCTATTCATTCTTTGTGATCACAAAGGATCAGTATTAACATTGCCATTATAACTGTTCTATTTGTAGAGTGTTTTAATTGCCCCATCACTTTATACGGTGATACAACCGGCTACTATCGTAATTTGTTAAATGAGCAATCGACGTTTAAACAATTTGATCAATGCTTATTCTAATCGCTTTTGTGGTTCTATATTGAATGTTGATATTTGACATGTACAGTAGAACCTCGCCTGAAGACCAACATTCGAGTCTCGGACACTTTGTTCGAATGGCTAAAAGCTATACGATGGTTGACAAAATATCGTATTCGAAAACTTAATGGAACTATGGAAACACGTTATCCTTCTGTATTTAGTGATCCAGAAGTAGTAAACGAGATGGATAGATTACATGATCAATATATACTGGTCCCAGCAGACAAAGCCTCAAATAGTATAGTTTTTATTTGTAGGGCACATCACTGTAATTGTTTGTTAGACAAACTAGGGTTTAATACGAATTCTGGTAACCCTACCTACACACGCAGCTTGCTATCAAAAGACGAGATCCTTCAAAATCACGTGTCCGTATTATTCTCTTTTGATGTACCTACAATCGATACTGATTTTGAGCTACCATATTTATATTGGCTACTTAAACCTCATAAAACCCCATTTAAACAGAGGCACATAGCAGGATCCAGCAAATGTTCTACCAAAATTTTATCTTTACTCTTACCAAGATATTGACAGACTTTAAGGAGAAACTTCAGAAATACTGTAGTTGCTTATCTCAGAAGCGGTGAAAATCAGATGTGAATACTTAAAAATTCTAAACAACTTTTAGAAAATTTGAAGGCACACAATTCTTCTCTAATTCACAGTATCAAAACATACGACTTTTCAACTCTTTACACAATAATTCCACATCAAATATTAAAAGAGAGACTTTTTAGCATCATAGACAACTGTTTTTTCACTAAAGGTACCCAAAAATTTAAGTATCTAGTGATTGGTTATCATGATACTTATTTTGTCCAACACCACTCTGGTTCTACACATAAATACACTAAAGTTTGATATAAAAAGATCCTGGAATTTCTAATAGACAATTTACATGTAATGTTCAGAGATGTGGTTTTTCAACACATTGTGGGCATTCCTAAGGGAACCAATTGCACTCCTTTATCGGCCGACATTTTCCTTTATTCATACAAAGCAGACTTCATTCCGAAACGGATAAATTAAAAGAAGAAAAACCTAGCGGTGTCCTTTAATTTGACGTTTAGATATATCGATGGCGTTTTGTCAATAAATAATGACAATTTTCATACGTTTATTTCAATGCGATATATCCCAGCGAAATAGAAATTAAATATACAACAGAATCAAATACACACGCTTCATACTTAGACATTTTATTTACTAAGACACAGACGGGAAATTGACAACCTATCGTAAATTTTCAATATTTATGTAGTGATATCCTAGAGTCAGGCGCATATGGAGTTTATATTTCACAAATGATCCGATATGCCAGAGCGTATTCAACATATGAAAATTTCATATACAGATATAAACTACTCATTGACAAATTATTGACACAGGGATTTCGAAACCCGCTTTTGATGTCAACGTTTTGCAAATTTTGCGGTCTGTATAATAGTCTTGATCGCAATTACTCTGTTTCACTAAGTGAAATTTTGAGTTGCTTTCCGTTGGCGGTTGTTGAGACGTTTTCATCAGTTGTGACAAGGATTCGTTCCTCACGTATTTCATTTGGATTTGACTGTGGACTCACGGCTGTGACCGTCGACAGGGGATACTTACTCCTTTGTGGCACCTGATTCCACCTCTTGAATTCCAGAGGTCCGTGTTTGTCCATTTTCACCAAATTTGTATCTTTATCCTGGATATCCTATAGATTTATACTTTAATATCTAATATTCTTTTGCCCGATTTGTATCTGTGTCCTGGGCATCCTAAAGATTTATACTTTGGTATCTGAAATGTTTCATATCATAGTAAACAGTTTTATGCAATATGTATCATATCAGCGAAGTATCAGATGATTTATATAGTAAATTGCACAAGTAAGTCATATTGACCACCCGTAATCTCATGACGAAAATTTATGATAATGGAGTATAAGCCGTGTTTACTAAAACAATAGTTCATTTTTTCTATTGCTTTTTTTATTTGATGTACAATAACGACTAAGAGTTATATACAAACATGACAAATCTTATATTCCTGTGTATTTTGTGAAAATAAGTCCAGGTACAGAGTGGTATGTATTTACAAATAGTAAAGTTGAGTTAATTAATTGCAATTGAAAAAATACAAAGCTTGGGTTTCTCAAGCAATTTTCATAAAATATATAGGAATTTAAGAATTTGTATGCCCGTATATATCTCTTCTTTGTTATTGTACATCAATGTTAGTAGTAAAAATGAAAAGAAATAATACTAAAAATAAAAAAAAACAGCTAATGCCACCTTAAGACAAAATAGATCTGAGCCCGTTTTAGCCGTTATAAATTTTGACAAACTTGGATTCGAACTCAAACCCACTTCTTGCATGATATAATATGTACGAATGAGCCATTATCACACGATACTAATAACGACTATTACATCATACAGAGCATTGGGAATCGATGTGTAGAGCGTTTGAAGAGCCTTATATCCATTATCACTATCATTTGATGAATTAATCAGTTTTCAATATTGGATACTTATTTCTTGCCATTTTATATGACATCAATAACGGCTCCTATATCAATACGTCGATATAGTGATGTTAAATGTCGTCGTTTCCGTTTTATGTAGATTAATTTACGATTAACACGTGCCCTGGTCAATTATGAAAAGTGAATTAATTCATAGTTAAATAAAGAAGATTATGTCAAAAGGCAATGAGCAGAACTACTATCTAATTTAATTAATACGTGATTATTATACACAGATGTATTCATGGAATCAATATGTAAACGTTCGCAGCCTACTTCACACTGATAAAGTTAATGTCCTTTTTAGAGAACAACGTGTACATTGAGAAACTTTGTCCATTTGACCATTTAAAAACCTGCAAAACCGCCGAAAACATGTAGACGTTAGCCAAAGTCTTTAAATAAGTCAATGTTTAAATATAAACAAAAGCAGCAGCAGCAACATCAACAGAAGCAGCAGTAACATCAGCAACAACAACAGGAACAACGATGACGACAATAACGAAGACAACAGCAATAATAATAATAATAATAATAATAATAATAATAATAACTAGAGCTGAGCTTTTTGCTGAAGCAAAAAGGGGTCATCCGACCATAGCTGAGGCTACAGCTTTGATACAGCTTCAGCTGAGCAACAGAGCAAAGCTCAGAAGCTATGACCCTGAGACCGAAGTCCGATCCACGAAGACAATTTTTGATATTTTGAGTTGAAATGTTGAAATTGAGTTGTGACCTTGACTTTTGATCGGTGACCTTGAAACTTCACACATATGTTCTTGAGCTCATTCCCTAGAAGTCATCAACAATAACCTATATATAAAAGTTCTATAGTTTTTGAGCTATTTTGAGTTGAAATTTTCAATGTCAGCTGTGACCTTGACCTTTCATCGGATGACCTTGAAATTTCACACGTATGTTCTTCAGCTCATTCCCTACAAATCATCAACACTAACCTATATATAAAAGTTCTAAAGTTTTTGAGCTATTTTTAGTTGAAATTTTCAATTTGAGCTGTGACCTTGACCTTTCATCGGATGACCTTGATATTTCAAACATATGTTTTTTAGCTCATTTCCTACAAATCTTCAACGATAACATATATATAAAAGTTCTATAGTTTTTGAGCTATTTTGAGTTGAAATTTTCAATTTGAGCTGTGACCTTGACCTTTCATCGGATGACCTTGAAATTTCACACATGTGTTCTTCAGGTCATTCTCTACAAATCATCAACACTAAAAGCTCTATAGTTTTTGAGCTATTTTGAGTTGAAATTTTCAATTTGAGCTGTGACCTTGACCTTTCATCGGATGACCTTGAAATTTCACACATGTGTTTTTCAGCTCATTCCCTACAAATCATCAACACTAACCTATATATAAAAGTTCTATAGTTTTTGAGTTATTTTGAGTTGAAATTTTCAATTTAAGCTGTGACCTTGACCTTTCATCGGATGACCTTGAAATTTCACACATATGTTTTTCAGCTCATTCCCTACAAATCATCAACACTAACATATATATAAAAGTTCTATAGTTTTTGAGCTATTTTGAGTTGAATTTTTCAATTTGAGCTGTGACCTTGACCTTTGATTCAACGACCTTGAAACTTTACATAAAAATTCCTCATCGAATTATCTATATATCTTGTACAGTAACAGTTATATAAAAGTTTCACCGTTTTCGAGCTATTTTCAATTTAAATTTTTAGAGAATTTTTAAACTCACCTGTGACCTTGACCTTTCATCCGATGACCATGAAATTTCGCATGAACATTTATCAGCCTATATTCTACAAATCACTCATGTATATGTCTATACTAAAATCAGACGGTTCTAGAGATATTGAGATTTCAAATTTTCAAATGTCTCTGTGACCTTGACCTTAAATCACGTGACCTTGAAACATTTTGAGCTTCTGCAACTCATGAATCTGAACAACTTTCTCATGCATATGTCTATAGTAAAGATGCTTAGTTTCTGAGATATTTTGACTTTTGTCTCATTTTTAGCTGACAAAATATGAACCCTTTTTTCAGCCCCTAGCGAGCTTTTTTTCAGGGGACACTCAGATGAAATTGAACATAATCTTGCACAACTTCAGCCTTTGCCCTTTCAGAAAATTCAAACAGATTTACTCTAGCTTCAGTAGTTGTAGAGAACGTGGACCCACAAAATTGGACATGAAAAAAGTGATAAAGGGAGATAACTCAAGAAGGAAAGGAGATTTTGAAAAAATTTCAAAAACTTATCTGTAGAATTTTGCTGTGCACAAGCGCTGAAAATTTGAGCAAAATCGGCTGAGCCGTTTTTGCTCTAGAGATGACACAAAATCCACTAGGAAAAAAAAAAAAAAAAATAATAATAATAATAATAATAATAATAAAAATAATTGCAATAACAATAGGGTCATCCGACCTGAAGTCGGATGACCCTAATAATAAAAATAATAATAATGGTGATAATAAAAATGGTGATAACAAAAGATGATAACAAAAGATGATAATAAAATGATGATAACAAATGGTGATAATAGTAAAAATGGTGATAACAAAAAATGATAAATTTCGTGATGATGATTATGATGATGATAATTGTTTTTGTTATAATTCATGATAATTTCAACATTGTTATGTTTCTTGTTGTAGTTGTGTGTTGCTAGTCTTATTCATTATCACAAAAACTGTATTATATTTGATGTTGTTATAATCTATGATAATTATAACACTAATATGTTATTGTTGCTATCATAATTCATGATAATCATAACATTAATGACATGTTGATGGTAAATTATCAAACGTCTAAAAGACAAACAGGACGTGACATAGTTATTTCAAGAAAACGCACTTTTGAAATGTAATATTTTCCCTTTGTGTTC
>BROG01000183.1:1145000-1155000 GCA_030159075.1 Atrina japonica
TCTGAAATTTTTATATTTATATAAAATTAACATAATTGGAATCAAACACATGTTCTTCTTAATCCAAGATTATTAAGTACCGTCAGAGTATACAATTAATGTATTCTAAAATGGTTGGATTATTTTTATATGGTTCAGACTAACATATTTTGATAAAAAAAAATCTAATCAAATATTGTTTACACGCCAAAAATAAATTTAAAATCACTGATACCAAAGTATCAATCTACAGGATGTTCAGGAGACAACTGTACAAATATAGTGGACATTGGTCAAATACTGACCTATGGCAGTTATACCGACCGTAAAATTTGCGGAAAATTGATTCCCGATATCCTTGTTACAACAACTTATTAATATGTAGTTTTTCTTTGTATATGAAATGTTCATATGATTAACATGCCCACGCATATTGGATTATTTACAGGTCATATGCAGCATATTGATCTTTAGCTGATATAACTTCTGTGTATTATTATTATTATTATTATTATTATTATTATTATTACATGTGTTATTATTATTATTATTATTATTATTATTATTATTATTATTATTATTATTACATGTGTTATTATTATTATTATTATTATTATTATTATTATTATTATTATTATTACATGTGTTATTATTATTATTATTATTATTATTATTATTATTATTACATGTGTTATTATTATTATTATCATTATTATTATTATTATTATTATTATTATTATTATTATTATTATTATTATTATTATCAAATGAGTACATACTATGTACATACTACTTTCTTTTCATTTGAAAGTCTATCTGCGTTTGCGTGAGATTGTAAGTGTCTGTTAGTCTTTCTCTTGGGCAGGTAATATTCTCTGCATTTTAATTAATTAAAGTGAAATATTAATGTTTGAATACTGGAAATTTTTATGTTTATCAATGGCGATCACTATGTAATAGCATGTTGTCAATTTATCAACATTATTTATCACTGTCCATGTTTTAATTAAAAAGAACATTTTAATAATTATAAAACACAATAAACTAAATGTAGTCTGTTCGTGAATAAAATGATAAATCATTCGTTAGGAGATTTACAAATATCGTGAACAGTGGATTAATACGGATACCCGGAAAGGCTAGAAGTGGAAACAGGTGTCATGGCGAGTTAAAGCCTTAAACATAGAAGATGGATTTAATATATCTTCCGCGGAAAAGTAATCACATATCATGAGAGTTTATATGCGAAAAAATGTCATTCCAAAAATAAACTATATCTATGAAAGAATGGTTTGATCTATTCTTCTTATCTAACATCATTCATTATCATTCAAGTCAACTGCATAATTAGACCGCTTAATGATGGTTTACTCGTAGAGCTAGATTTTCTTTTAACAATAGCAAGTGTAACATTAGGCATATCGATTGACATCAGTTAATAGCACGAGTCAAAATTTGTGGGACCTCACCGAAATCTGTTAATCATCCATATGAATAAACAATCACGTAATACAACAATTAAACAAAGAAATCAAATTGTTGCATGCCCTTCTAATTGGACTTTTATTTACAGAACACACCCAGTGAATGTAAAACGGATGATTTAACAGCTAGAAAAGGAAGTTAACCGAACCTACAAACCGTATAGGAAATTAAATAATTAATTTTTGTATTCCTCTCAGTTATTCATGTTTTTGTTGGTTAAAACACTTAATTATTTTCATAAAGTTCCACTTGTTAATATTGAAACCTTTACTGCTATTTTGTGACCTGATTTACGGTAGCAAAAACTAATATAATAAAATCAATACGAGTATTCGTTAGTCGTTAAATTGGACTTAATCATGACGAGGTACTTTGTTCAATCCACGCTAAATCTATTCCCATTAGCTGTTTATCCCATCGCAATGCTTTAAACGCAAAATGGATTCATGAACCGTCTATCATGCTGCGAATATGTAATTGCCACTGCCTATTTTTCAATAATGCAATCCCGAATCCATTTGGAATGGAATATAAAATGCTGCTAGGATCCGGACACCCATCGTTCTGTTCACGTCAAATGTCTCCAATCAAGTCCATTTTATTACAATTATACAGCGTCAATAAACAATGTTTGTGGTGATTTTATTCACTGTATAACTATAATTATTTTTCAGTTTCAGGCACCGTCCTTTTTGGTTGCGACTGATCAATTTGATTGAACATTCTAGGAAGGTGCGCGTAATAACAGAAATTAATCAACACTTCTAAACCAGCGAAGGCGAGAGGAGTTTCTTCTTTTTCGTAATGCTGTAAATATTTTGTATCTTTATGATATATTGACTGTCATTTAATTGTGAAAACGTCGGGATAAATGGCTATAAAGCCCTAACACGATGAACGCAAAACTATAAACTTTTGATTAATCCAATTAAGGACGTTTTGCACTTTCAGCGAAATTGGCTTAAAGTGCAATACATTTTTTTCAGTAAAGCGAATGATAATTATAGTCAATGTAGTTTTTCGGTCATAAAATTAAAATTTAGACGTAATATGTTTGATATGAGTACTTTGATTCAATAAGTGTCTGAACCAGGAAGTCACCCGAGAAAACTTGTCACAAAAATATAACACTAAATAATTTTTTATTCATTTAGGGAAAAATGTACCCAATATTTTGTAAGCAATGCTACGGTGACTGAGAATGAAACAGAAATATAACTACTGCTTAAACAAATTTAAATAAGAAAGACGAAACGATCAAGGCCAACATCACCCAAAAAGTTAATACAAAACAAACGAAACAAAATTAAAACAAAAACAAAAAATTCAAAAAAATCACAAAAACATACTGTTGCAGAAGCAATATTGATATAACACTGAATCCGGCAGCATAAACATGTACTATATTTTTCAGCCAATCAAATTTCAGAATTGAAAATCTAATAAACATTTTCAGACTTATGATATAAGTTTTATGGTTGCAATACCAAACGTCACACACACACACACAAACACACACACACACACACACATATATATATATATATATATATATATATATATATATATATATATATATATATATATATATATATATACATATATATATATATACATTCTGAATGTGACTAAATATAAAAAGATATGTTTTCATTCACGAAAAAAAAACTGGGTCAAATTAAATATTTTCCCACTAAAGTTACATTAAGCATAGTACTCAAAATTTGCATACGTAATAAAATTATTATTATTATTATTATTATTATTATTATTATTATTATTATTATTATTATTATTATTGTTTGTTATTCCTGGTGTTTTTTTTAAATGCGCAATGATTCGTATCATTACTTATCATTGTATGAAATAGATATACAACAATGTAAGTTGAAGCAAACCTTCTGAGTGATTTTATCTTGCTAGAATACACTGTACTTAAAAAGTTATTTGAGCGTGAGTACCCTGTAAATGTAGTGACATCGGATACATGCCGTTATGTTGCAAATGTCAAAATGCATGTTGCTTTATATTTGTTTAAAGCTTAAAGAAAAAAAGTAATTATAAATAAACAAATTGAAGGTATTATTAACCAACATTAGCGTATCGTATTCAAAACATTTTTTCCTTGAAATAATATAACTTAATTTATTACAAAAAATGCGCTACAAGAATATTTTTACTCTTATTGATTATTTTACCTCTATTCATTTTCAGTACTCTCCGTGTAGTATTTCACAAAGATAAAAAAGATCAGGTATTTCATGACGATCGTTCAGCTGTTTTGACATGTGAAACAAAAACAAGCTAACTTATATTTTACACCACGAGGACACACTTAAAACATACTTTTGATTAAACGATATTTTTTGTATAATCTAATTAAATTTAATGCATAAGAATTGTGTATGCTTTGAATGCAGTATTATCTTAACAGGTTAAACTTTTAATATTCATGTTATCTATAAGCTTTCGATTTTGGTATTTTCTTTCAATAAGAAAAATATCCCTTTGTACATTTTTATTCGATAATTTTTTTTTTAATTTTGTGTTAAAAAGGAAAGAAAAATGATCTTTAATGTTTTGCTCTCATCAATATCATTTACCTGCAAATGTTAAATTCAATATACTTTTACTTTCGCTTTTGATCATAATCTTAACAAAATACAACCTAAACACCGAACACATCAAACTTGCACTTGACAAAACACATCTGAAAACCCTAATATTCATTTCAAATTTGAGGACAAATATTTACTCCTCCTCAATAAATTCGAATGAAACTGAAACTGAAACTTAATGATATATATATATATATATATATATATATATATATATATATATATATATATATATATATATATATATATATATATATATATATATATATATATATATATAAATATATACAAAGCACTAAAACCAACAACACTCTATATCCTAGGCAATCAGATAGAAACAAGTAATGAAAGAATAATATTTTACATCATACACACACACACACACACACACACACACACATATATATATATATATATATATATATATATATATATATATATATATATATATATATATATATATATATATATATATATATATATATGTATATGTATATCCTTGTGTATCTCTGTGTGGGCGTTTGTGATTGTGTAGATATCCCTCATCCTCTCTCCCTGTATCTGTATATTCTATGATATAGGATATAAGCACCTGATAATAGATATAATCTTCCCGTTGCAGCAAAGTTCCTAGTATTATTAAATCAATATATTCATCCTTTGCCATTAAATTTAACAGACTTATAACCCTAAAGTCAGTTTAAGATGTAGTTTGATATATTTGTATTTGTCGTACAAATGATCATAAACAAACACAAGACGGCTTATTTCATTTGAATAAAAAAAAATGAAAAATAATTTGAGTAAAAGTTTAAATTTTTTGTAAGTAATGATATTTCTTATCTTAATGGGAAAAATATATTGACCCAGTGTAAATGAAAAAGAAAAATGATCATTTTCCTTCCCTAGTCAGGCACTTTCCAGAGCATTAACACAGAACCATATAGTCAAAATAATGATATGAAAATTTCTCTTCATATACTATGAATTTTGAGACTTCGTAATTAAAAAATGAACATTTTTCAACATCATTCACAATATATTAATTACATTATGTAGCAAAGTTGACATGGAAATAAAAAAATTCGTAAAAGAACCCCAGATAAAATACACATTTTATGTAAACTCATTTAGCTACTCTCGGTTGCTCGCTGTGTGAAAATTCTAATTTGATTTTTTAGGTTTGTTTTTGTTTGTTTTTTTGTGGCACTCTGGATTTATTGAATGATAAATATTTTGAATGCTAAACAGGCATTGATTTTATGCCGAACTCATTAGATTAAAAATTGGTGAATATTGAGATAGTAACAAATATTTTAACCCTTTTACCCCTATCTTTATAAATGGTACTCTCTTCTTTTGTTTAGACAGGTCTATTGTTGTGTGTAGGGATAAAAGGGTTAATGTGACATTTTGTAACGCATTTTCCTTGTATAATTGTACTATGTTTTAATATAGTTATAATGATGACCATTTATTCAATGAAACCGAAAGTCAGTAACTTTTAAACAATACGAATGAAAAGGTTAAAGATGGCTGATAAGTGTTTAACACCAAGTAACATCTAATTAGGCTAAGCGATTGGTTAGCCCAAGTAATCTAGACTTGTACCGGTATTAATCAATAAATATCAAATTAAGGATTGTTAGATAATTACAAATTTTATACAATCAGACTGTACAATAAATCTGATATCACTATTTGTAAGGACATGTCTTTCTTGACGTCCACGGCCTTTATAACATATCATTGGGGGGGAATTAACGGTTCGGATATCAAACAAGTCAATCTGGGTTCACTTTTGATAAACATTGGTGGGTGGTTATACAGACTTAATTGCAATAATTGTACTTTTCCGGTTGATCTATATCAAATTGATTTACGTCGAACAAAGAATTGTTTGGAGGTAATTTGAAGAGACGTTAGACCGGAAGTTAACATAATGTGACGCAATGAAAGGAAATTAGCATCACCATTGACAAAAAACATGAAGCAAATAAGTCGGTAATCATTTGTAATGATGTCAAATACGGGCTAAAGTTTTATCGCTGACATGTTGAAAAAGACACAGTCTGGGGTAATAATTTGTATTTGTCCTTATCTTGCGCAAAAACGAAAGCTAATTTGTATATAATGCATGTACTTATATAATCGCATTGGGTAAATTATCCGTGTAATATGCCGTGATTTCCTGGCACATCACATAAACAGTCTTCTTGGACAAAATAAGTGGCAAAGTATATTTCATAATCGCGTTTGGTTTTTAGAATATCCTGAAATGTTGGGTGATTGTTTTGGTTTTAGGTGTTGTTGTTGTTTATGTTTATCTTTGGTTTGTTGATTTGCTTTGTTGTTTTTAAGACAATTACTTTTCTGTCGTATTTTTTCTTTAAAGATAAAGTGGCTTCAAAAAAGACATAATTATTATTATTGTTTTTAAATGAACAATAATTTGGAAACTTATAATCAGATTGACGCATCAAACGAAGATAAGAGAGTGATTTTAGTCATATTCCATGGTTTAAATCCTAATTTTGTGATTCCGTAGATATCTGTATATTTGGTTAGAAAAAAGCATTTTGGCGATAAAAAAATTCTGGTATTCAAATATAAAAATTTCAGATACAAAAGTTCTCAGGATGTCAAGGATATAGATACAAATGTGGTAAAAAGTGGACAAACACGGACCTCTGGAAATCAAGAGGTGGGATCAGGTGCGATGGAGGAGTAAGCATCCCCTGTTAATCGGTCACACCCGGCGTGAATCTACAGTCAAATCCAAATGAAATGATTCCGATATTTTCTCTAATCGGATTAAATAATTTGTTCCCGGCATGTTTAAGTATTACTTCTGGATTCCTAACATAAAACTGTACTCCTATAGCTAATCATGTAATTACTTAATTGGACGCCCTGTATTCCGATCGATGCAACCCAACCCAATGACCATTTAATATTTATATATGGTCATTAGAAGACATTGAAGACTACAATATTTGCAATGTAAATATAATGACCAAAAGATTAAATTGCTTTGCAAATAAAACTGAATTTATTGTCAGTGCACCACATTTTGCCACTTGGTCAGTTATAGATTAGTTTGTTTGTTTTTTACATTCCGTCAAGAATTTTTCACTTAACCTGAGATGTTACCAATTTATGGTGAACTACCACCTGTGCTATGGACTGAATGCAGTCAGGGTCTTATACGTGCCACGCCTGCCGTGACACGGGCCTCGATATTTAAGTCTCATCCGGAAGACCAATGCCTTTCACTCCGTATGTCCATCATTTGGCGAAGGAACAATCACTACGATTTCTTAAGTCTTTGGATCGACCCGAAATCGAACCTGCTACCTTGTCGAACACCTTACCACTAGACAAACACAAGTGGTTACAAACTGCGTTTAGTAGTGATCTATGAAATATGTGTCTTACAAAAATACACAAGTGAAAAAAGCATATATCTTGGCATATTCTGTTCCAGCAAAATCTTCTACGATCAGAAAAAAAAAATATTTTCAGAATATTTCCATTGGTCCTACTGCATTTCAGAATAGAAATATTGTACTGTAAAATTACGTCACCTAAAAACAGTGATTTTACTAACGGTGTGTTCATATTTAATTATCCAATAAATTATGAAGGTATATCAAAAACGTAATTCTATATCAACATTCATTGAAGAAGTCAGTTAAATGTACTTTTCTCAGGCTTGATCGATATCTAATTACTTTCAAAGTTACGTTACATTTCCGACAATAGCCTTTGTTAGTGTGTATTTGATCGTACCTGTGTGTTTGTTTTGAAATAATTGAGCTTGGTCAGGTAATACACCTGTAAAATAGAAAAGATGTGATATTTTAACTTCAAAACCCCCTCCTTTTGGATATAATGAAAACAGTATGTAATTGTACTTTAAACCTATTTTGTACTTTTGCTCAATTCCGATTATCTAGTTTTGGTGAGGTTTATGACAACATAAGCGCTTGTCTCAAAGAAAATCATGCAAAATCTATATAGATGGCGCTGCAAAACTCAGCTATCCAATAGAACTGAAGCAAAACGTTCGGCACGTGTGGTCACCATGACAATAATGATATGTATACCAAATTCATGTTGTTTCGAGAAAATCACTATGGACAGAGACTGTTTCTTAATGGAAAACCACATTTCTTAACCAAAATTGGAGTCAGTTCCATTTGATGACGCAAAAAAAGTATAAAGTAGATTGTCTTCACGTAATTCATTTAGAATGTTTGTTTTTACATTTTGAGAGATATTCTCGTGCCATTCTTCAATGAATTTACATCTATTTATCGCTATTTAAATGAATCAGCTTTAATGGCTCCATTGTTGCAGACATTTCCGATTATGGTTTTTTATCTTATAATATCGTGACCACCTACATTCATCAATCCTTTTTTACATTTCTTCCGTTAACATTTCTGATAATTTGTACGTATTATCTTGAATATTTGCACTTTGTGTCATTACTGTTCTAAACAGTGCCCCAGAACAAGAGATAATTATTCAATAATTCTGTATATTTTATTCTTCTTACGTTAACACTTCCCAAGCAGACAGGGGAATCAGTTTTTAGTGTCCCATATTTTCAAAATGAAAGTCCTTTGTTCAACACCCCCATCGTGCCAGATTTTCGGAGGTGAGTTTTTATCTCCAGCCTGCACAGCTCTTTACCTAGATATTTAGGTTAAGTTATCTAAGACGTGCAGTTTTGATTACTTTTCTCATATTGTACAAGAGTAGTTCACTTTTAAGAGGGTCGCTAACACAAGACATTTTACTCTGTCTCACTTGGACGTGTAGCAAGGACTTAAAGTAGCAGCTTGTTAAAAAAAGTCAAAGAAAACAAGTAACACTACCCTCTTCTCTAACGCCATCTTTATGTCAAAACGAGGAATATCATAAACAAACATGGTTATATGTATCGTATCAAATTTAAGCACTTAACATTTGTTGATGTAAAGTTCTTTTCTTACTTTACATTTCTTATTGTACATTTCTAACTTTAAATTTCTTACTTTACATTTCCTACTGTACATTCCTAACTTTACATTCCTTTATTTTACATTTCCTACTTTACATTTCTAATTTTACATTCCTTACTTTACATTTCCTATTGTACTTTTCTAACTTTACATTTCTTACTTTACATTTCCTACTGTACATTTCTAACTTTACATTCCTTTCTTTACATTTCCTACTGTACATTTCTTACTTTACATTTCTAACTTTACATTTCTTACTTTACATTTCCTACTGTACATTTCTTACTTTACATTTCTAACTTTACATTTCTTACTTTACATTCCCTACTGTACATTTCTTACTTTACATTTCTAACTTTACATTTCTTACTGTACATTTCTTACTTTACATTTCCTACTTTACATTTCTTACTTTACATTTCTTACTTTACATTTCTTACTTTACATTTCTTACTTTACATTTCTAACTTTACATTTCTTACTTTACATTTCCTACTGTACATTTCTTACTTTACATTTTCTACTGTACATTTCTAAATTTACATTTCTTACTTTACATTTCCTACTGTACATTTCTAACATTACATTTCCTACTGTACATTTCTTACTTTACATTTCTAACTTTACATTTCTAACTTTACATTTCTTTCTGTATATTTCTTACTTTACATTTCTAACTTTATATTCCTTACTTTACATTTTCATTTGTATGTCCAATGTTTACCCGATGTTTATATATGTAACCTGGGTATCCTGAAGATAAATACTTTGGTAGCTAAGATTTTATATTTTGGCTTCTCTTGACGCCTGGGCCCAGGGCCATTAAACTATTCTCAGACACATTTTACTCAACTTCAAGATTTTACTCAAATGTTAAGAATTTTCTCAACTTGGGTAAAATTGTGG
>BROG01000183.1:1160000-1172708 GCA_030159075.1 Atrina japonica
ATTTTAAAGTCAGATTCAGCTATCTACCCTCTGTATTTAATTACTTACATCATGAGACTGTAATTAAGGGATGAAACCAAACATGGACATGTCTGAAAATGATTACATAACATATTTTATATAAAAAAACACAATAAGTCTATTGAAATGTGTTGTGTGTAAGGGTATCCCCTCCCAGAAGTTTTAATCACTTCATTCCTTGTCAATAAAGCAATTTGGTGATATAAAAAATGACATGTTTTTTACTTTTAAGTTCTCCAGAAGTTCTTCTTTACTTCTGGCCATGCTCATTAAGAAATGATCCAAAATTTTAAGTTTTTGTGAAGAAAAATGGTATGTTTTGTCACTTTTTCCATAAAGGGGTACCAAATATGGTAAATAATGGTATGAAATCATTCAAAATAATGAAGTATATGTGTTATAGACAATTCTGAATGGAAATCATAAAAGAAAAACAAACAACTTTTCATATAATGCATTTATTTGTTAATATCAATGTGGGATTGAGAGGTAGGGGTGTGACACATTGTAGACTGTGTTTCTCTTCATGTTGGGTTCCCATCCTCATTATTAAGGGGGCTTGGTGTACGGAATAGGAAAAACAGCTGCTTTGTTTACAACATGGGCGCAGACATTTTGGACACCCAAAGTTGTGCGGAGGGTAAAATGAGCCCTTGGTCATTAAATGAAAAAATTAGTTTTGCCATTAATCATGAAATTAAGGTGTTTAAAAAAGATGATTATTGGTAGCTTTGGAAATTATAGGGTTGACGGTTGAAAATTGAAAGGGAGGGGTCATATGAGAATAGATATTTTCCTTTGGTGCGGAATACTACGAGTTGTAAACAAGTGAAAATTTGAAGTAAAAACGCAACGGCAACCTATACTTTTGATTGCATATTTTGTTATCAAAAAATATTGATCTTTCAGCACAGGGTACTTATTTGACCCAGATTTAATAAACATGGGAGTGACAGTGACCTGAAGTTTTGTAAATTAGCATTGAGGCCTATGGGAAAATATTTGGTGGTGTCTGTCCTGTTTCGTGAATCCTGTCCTTGAACTCGACGAGTTTAGCGTTTAGGTGATAAAACATAACATGGAATTACACTAGCAAATGTAATGTTTCCTACTTTTTGCCATAAGAGAGTACCCAGTGGGGAAAATGTTTTCTCAGCTTATCATAACCGAAAAGTGAGTAGAATCATCCGTATGATAATCAAAAGGTTACCCAGCATAATCCAAGTTAGGTGAATCGGACTATATCTTGTCATGTGGGCGACATTAATAGCCAGAAAGTAATTATTCTAACCAGAAATGATAATGGAATGACTTTCGTGTGTTACTTTGCGTCGAGAACTATTACATTTTTCTGGGTTTACTTCCATATGTGGATGTCGAGCGGGTATTTTTTATTTCATTAATGAATTGTACTGCCTTCCATTGTGCTCAGCACAGACACTATAGCACATAGTACACACCACTATTTTTTTTTTTAGTAATGATATAAATCTATTCTTTTATTATCAGAACTGATCACATTTGAGACAGGTAGATATTTTGCAAAGCACTGACATAAGAACGGAAGGTCATATGTACTCTGAATGATAAGACTTAGTATTAAGGTTCGTGTCATACTATGAATTCCATATTCGAGAACTCTTGTCTCGATGACATAAGTGCATGCTATATGTCAAAATTGGTGACTGGTCATCTGTAGCTGCCGATATTTCTATAGAAATGTAGGATCGTAGCAGTGCTTATACTAATGCTGAATTTGAACAAGAAAATATTCGATCCTTTCCGTTCGTCAGTTTTGTGCAGATATCTACAAAAGCGTTTACATTTATTTTCTATATAATAAACTGGACATCAATATGTCTATACATCCTAAATAATCCACAAAGTGTCAATCAATCATTATCAGAAATACTTGACAGAATGTAATCTCTCTTCAGCAACAGTGAAATATGATTTCCTTAATGGTGGGTATTAATGTTTATGGAGGTTTCCTGTGTTACTTATTTATTATCTTTTTCACCTCCATCCCTTCAATTCATGACGGATGTTCTTTCCATAGTACCGAGACAAATAGAATCGCCTCATATGTCTGTTTCTCAGCTACACTGGACCAACAATC
The DNA here is from genome assembly GCA_030159075.1 of Atrina japonica. NCBI lineage: Eukaryota > Metazoa > Mollusca > Bivalvia > Pterioida > Pinnidae > Atrina > Atrina japonica. The sequence continues at coordinate 1,162,141 of BROG01000183.1, forward strand.
CCACCTTGAGTACACCCTTCCGTAGACAACGTGAAGAATTTTGGATTAAACAGCTTTGCACTGCATACCCCTTTGGATGTAACGATAATATACAAAGTGTAGGCAATCTATCAAGCCCAATGTGTAATGGTGTTAATGTAATGGAACTTTTTAAATCTAACGTAAGACGTAAACGAAGTCACGGACATCGTTCATACAACCGACCCTACATACATGATGTCATTTTCATCTCTTTTACCTTACGTTAACACAAAATTGGGTTTTCATCACATTCGCAGCAAACTTTATCCTGTTCCTTTTACAATTCTTAATAAACGTTTTCAGGAAGCAAACTGTTTAAGCCTGCACGCGTTACAAACGATGACTGTTCTGAACAGAAACGTCTTTTCCTTAAACTTAAAGTTACAAATAAAGGCAATGGGCAATGTTCAAAATCACAAAAAGTTCAGTTCTGTGTTCCACCATGTTTTAAATTGAAGACCGCGCCTTGCATTTCATATAGCCATACACCTAGCATTGCATCCAAGCTATTCAATTACAAACAGGTTTTGCAGTGCCTGGACATCAACCATCTTCTACACACTGTCACATGTTCATGTACTTCATCTCTTTTCAAATACAATCCTATTGGGCATGTCATCATCGGCGACGTTTCTATTGTTGAAAACAAAAACCTCAAAAATCTTATTTTAAGGGGCCCTAAATACCGGGAAGCCCGTTCCTTTAATTGGCGTCAGAATTTCAGTTTAGTTATGAATTCTGTCGAAGATTATGCCAGACGATGGGCCAATCATGAAGACGTAGAACCAGACACTTTGTCTGAATGGCTAAAGCCATACGATGGCTGATAAAATCTCGTATTCAAAAACTTAAAGGGACTATGAAAACACATTATCCCTCGGTATTTAGTGATCCAGAAGTGGTAACTGAACTGGATAGATAACATGACCAATATGTACTGGTACCAGGAGACAAAGCCTCAAATAATATAGTTTTTATTTCTAAGGCACATTACTATAATTGTTTATTAGAAGAACTTGGGTTGAATACGAATTCTGGAAATCCTACATACACAGTAGCTCACTTTCAAAGGACGAGATCCGTCAAAATCACGTGTCCGTATTACGCTCATTTGATATACCGACAACGGATACCGATTTTGAGCTACCATATTCATATTGGATACCTGCACTTCATAAAACCCCATATAAGCAGACACATAGCAGGATTCAGCAAATGTTCTACCAAACCTTTATCTTTACCCCTTACCAAGATATAGACAGCCGTTAATGAAAAAAATCAACAATACTGTACAGTTGCTTATATCAGAAGCGGTGTAAATCAGATGTGGATACTAAAAGATTTAAACAGCTTTTAGAAAATTTGAAGACACACAATTTCCCGAATTCACAGTATCAAAACTTATGACTTCTCTACTCTTTACACAACTATTCCACATAAGAGAGACTTTTTAGCATCATAGACAACTGTTGTTTCACTAAAGGTGGTACCCGAAAATTTAAATATCTAGTGATTGGCTATCAGGATACTTATTTTTCCAACACCACTCTGATTCTACACATAAATACACTGAAGTTGATATAAAAAACATGCTGGAATTTCTAATAGACAATATATTTGTAATGTTCGCAGACGTGGTCTTTCAACAAACCGTCGGCATTCCTATGGGAACCAATTGTGCCCCTTTATTGGCCGACCTGTTCCTTTATTCATACGAAGCAGACTTCATTCAGAAACTGCTTTAATTTGACATTTAGATATATCGACGACGTTTTGTCAATTAATAATGACAATTTTCATACATATGTAAATGCGATATATCCCAGCGAACTAGAAATTTAAAATACAACAGATAAAAAACACACGTTTCATACTTAGACATTTTACTTAATATAGACAGGGGTTGCTTACTCCTCCTTCCACCTCTTGGTTTCCAGAGGTCCGTGTTTGTCCTTTTTTACCGGATTTGTATCTATGTCCTGGACATTCTATTGATTTATACTTTGGTATCTGAGATTTTTTATAATAATATGATTTGGGGCATTTTGCAAAAATGCAATTTCTCTGTCAATATTATTGCGCTTTCTTGAAAAATACTTTATGTTTTATTATATTATTTATGACATGAAACATTTTTATTGCAAATAGATTGATGTTTGGTAAAAAAGGAAATGATAAAACGAGGTATACAACATCTATTCAATACCTGTTTCAGGAAGCTTTGGCGGCCATTGAGATTGCATCCCTTAAATATGAGCTGTTTGCAATGAACTAAAGTGAATGAAACCGGTAATCAGCGGATGTAGAGGAAGACATACATTGCTTCTGATTACTTGTCTGGATTTCCCAGAGGTTAATATTTTTTTTCCATTGCTCACAATATATATCTATAAAATGGAACCTTCCCTGGAAACCACGTCGCTGTAGAGACCAACTCGCTTTTTTAAACCATTAATATCCAGTCTCTTGGTGGATAGTGAAATAAGTAAAATTCAATAAACAGACCACTTTAAGCTAGTCAGAAAGGTGGTCTTCATAGCTAGGTCCCAGTATATATATATATATATATATATATATATATATATATATATATATATATATATATATATATATATATATATATTATATATTCGAATATAATATATATATAAAATATAAAGTATAAGATATACCGATAATATATATATATATTATATATATATTATATATATATATATATATATATGTATATATATATATATTATATATATATATATTTGATCTAGTTATCTTGAAATTCATGGGATGCCAAGTTTTCTTCGAAAAATCCGAAAATTGAGATAACCGAAATTTTCAATTCACATATTTTCGACCTGCACTGTTTAGTGATTAATTCAAACTGGTATTAAGCAATTATTATTTACATGTGTGTGTGTGTGTGTGTGTGTGTGTGTGTGTGTGTGTGTGTGTTGTCTTCCACATCTGTACTTCATTGTCTCAAAAGGAACGTTAATTTCGTTTCGCTCCTTTTAATTTTCGTCACTTTCTCCCTTACATGTGAGGATGAAGTAAAACGTAAGAGAAATACACGAGCTGAATAATTGTAGCAGGTGCATGTATGCCATTCATGATTGCACGAATTTAAGAGGGTCGAATATTTTCTGCCAGAAATGGGCGACAATAACCGTGGTATATAATATTAGTATATCATTGCTTACTCGTGTATTTTATTTGACTTCAAATTCGGCTCTTGTCAGTTCTTTACGAATAATGATTATAAAATGTGTTGCAAAATGTTAATGACTATGAAATTGATTACAGCCATGGGATGACATTTGATCCAAATACTTTTAAATCGTGGTGCGTATTTCGCCAAATCTTCATGTTATATCATGATTAACGTACAGATTTTGCTTTGACAAAGTGATTTTCAACAGCATGTACTTGTTTTCAATTCCCCGAATGTACAGTCAGCACTTCGTGGACATTTAAATCAATATGCTTTACGGATAAATACATACGTTTAATGATTTCTGTCTGTTGACAAAATTACATTATTTGATGGTAAATGGAAAATTAACTAATTCTGCGTGTATATATTTGACATTAATTTTTGAATGTGAGATTATACCTGCGTAATTTAACAACAATGCTGTCGACGTAATCAGCAGTTGAGTTTAGCATATTCTAAAACACTGCGAAATCACTACTATAACAAAATATGAATTTGTTTCGCAATATTCACACAATACAATGGATCCATTTAATCAAGAAGTTGTAAGTCCTAAGTCGTCATTTTAAGGTATTTGATCTTCAAAGAATACTTATGAACGTTTTAACGACACTACCCTAAATTGGGTTCTAAGGTATATATATATATATATATATATATATATATATATATATATATATATATATATATATATATATATATATATATATATATATATATATATATATATATACTCAATTCAGATCTTGAAAGTTTATGAATGTTATTACCTACCACATACACAAAAATAAATCATGACACATACAAAAATAGTTAAGGTATACACACGGCGCCTAGATAGTCAAATAGACCTGACCTGATTTTGTCACAAGTCCTATTTCTTTGTAAAACGGTTGCAAGTTGTAAATGTGGTCCTAGGGGAAGAAAATACATATGGTAAAATTATTAACTAGTAAATACATATAAACAGATAATAAGATTGGTGCGTCTTGAGACAAAATATAGTATACGCTATATAAGTAATACTGACAGCTGATTTAGTTACACAATGGAATCCATGCTTCCAACTTTTAAACTCATTTCAATTTAAACCTTTAATGATAATGATCAAACCAAATAGATAAATTGTTGTAGCTGCATGGTTGAATAGGTCAATATCGGTCATCACCGGCCATAGACAACATGATCTTATAGTAAAAGACTAAACTAAAAGTGTACTAGTTATGATGGTATAAAAAGGTGAGAACGTCAGACATAAACAGATTTTCATATACAATGCGGGAGAAACTTCTAAATTTCTGATGTTTCGGAATTTACATTCGTATGTAAGTTTGAGAGCTCCCCTAACCATCATTGAGAGACCGTCATTTTCTTACAAGCTACTGTTTCCTGAAAATGTTGTAAAGTCTCTCTTGCCGTAAAATAAATTCTGTACGTTTACGAGCTCAGTTATTGATTTTTGAGGGTAACACTGAGACCTCGGACCTTTCGTAAAACGGACTCTGTATTTAAGCTTTGGGAATTCTATTACATTGTTCAGAAACACACCGAAGTACATTATAAGATGCAAGGTATGTTATTGTTATAGTTCTATGTTTTAAGATGGAGCTAGGATCAAGGTTTTAATTGGTCTTTTTAATGTCGCTATTTACGATAGTTTTGGGCAGTTTTATTACAGAATGCAAAGAAAAAACCCACACAAACAGCAGTAACACCACCCAACGAAACAATACTACTACTACTACTACTACTACTACTACTACTACTACTACTACTACTACTAATATAGATAATAAAAATATTAATGAAAATTATGATGGATAAATAAATAAATAAATAACAATAATGATTATGATAACAATGATTTCGCCAATGATAACATTAATGACAATATCTAAATGAATGAGTCTCTGTTTGTTAGTTTTGATTCATAAATATCTAATTTTTCATCTGCATTCACAACCCTGCAAAACAAACAACAACATATTTTTAAGCGAATTTTCAACCTTCAAAGTCATGTTTCTTTCGATCTCCAATTTAGATAATGAAAAAGTGAAAGTAGGTTAAGGTGGTAGATTAGGAATGCAGAAGTTTTCCATAAAGAAAAATTGAAAGATGAATAGGTTTAAAAACCGGATGTTTTCCATAAAAATGAAAGTAGTTAAGTTTAGGAAAGCAAATGTTTCTCATGTGTGAGATAATACACGCTTCACTTATGACCTGATCAATATATCTGGCAATATATCTACAGAGTCTTGTGTAACAATACAATCTTGCTATGAATGTCAGGTTACCGGTCAATTGCGGAACGCATTCGAGACGAAAAGAAACAAACGTAGCAAATCGTAAATTTTTATTTTAATTACGAAAAACGGTGATAACTATTGACATGCAACATTTAATTACGCTGTGAAAACGATAATAATATAGAATAGCTTCCTGGGAGTTGTCGAAAATTCAGTTTCCAACACTCCCCAGAACTTGAATCTTCCTAGGCTAACGTCCGCCGAATATCCCCTGAATACAGGGGACAAACAATCCTCCAATGGAATACCTTTGAGGAAATGAAAATGTCTCAACTCCATGTTCGGAATTTACAAATTGGCCTCTCAGAGCTATATAAAATTTATCAATTTTCAAGAGGATTACAAACCGGATCCAGAAACAAAAGCATCATGTTTGTTTTGTGTTCGTCAAAATTCCCTCTATTACTGAAGTTATTCGCCATATCCCTGTAACGAGGCATATTCCGTATAGCACTCTTAAACGAAACCTATTTACCACGTTTGAAAAAAAAAACATACCCTGTGTCGGAACTGATAGATGATTACAGGCGTATTGATCAATAAATAAAAACAAAGCTTTTTAACCATTTCACCCCTTAGTATATTGGTGGTATGCTCTTTTCTTTTGTTTAAGACCAGTCTATTATGGTGTGTAGGGTTGAAAGGGTTAAAGCATATTAATCAAAGTTGATAATCTGGTAATATTCAGTGGTGATTGTCATTTGTTGATAAATTTGATACTCCTTTTTAGTTTCATAGAGACAAAAGTTGAATATTATAAAAGGAATAAAATTTTTAATTGTTTTATTTGTTCAGTTTTTGCTTTCAACATGCACTCTCCTCTCTCTCGAAAATGACGATTGAGAACCAGTAATAACGGATGCAAATAATACAAAAATTGAAATTCTGAAATAGAATCTCTCTCTTTCTTTCTCTCTCTCTCTCTCTTTCTCTCTCTCTCTCTCTATCTCTCTCTCTGTAATATGACATAATGCCTCTTTTCAATTCAATTTTATTCATATTGTTTCGTATCATTTTATTGCGAAGTTACATGTCACAACATAGTCAGTGAGTCATTAAAAAAAGGTTATTTTAAACTTTGCTACTATATTCATAAATGTGTATCTGAAATATTGCAGTACACTAAAATATCAAGATTCATTTTTCTAAAAACACGCACAAATAGTTTTGCTTTTGAAAAAAAAAATATAAATGTAATGTAGGATAAGGTTTTGACAAAATAATAAACTGTGTTCTCTTTATAGTCGCTTGAATAAACTGTATTTCATTGGTCATCGTACTATTTATATTTTTAAAATATATATACAGTTTGAATGACAGAATATATTATTATATTGGCATTTTTCTGTCTTTTTCTACATATCTATAACTTTGGTATAAATATTATAAACATAATACCAAAGTTATAATGCTCAAGACCATCAATTAGACTTGTTCAGTTGAGCTCCAATTTAAGATAGATGTCTATTTTCTAAAGAGAAAGTGGTATCATACAAGGCCAAGTAATAAATCTAAATGTATAGCCAAAATCTGTCTAAGAGTCAGCAGAGTGAAAAGATGACTATCTTGGCTTTAGAAGAATTTAGCATTTAAATGGTGTTATCAGTGAGAAATATTACTTTAGTATAAGGTTATCTGCAGGTTTTTATATCTAATTAATGTTTATCATTTTTTCTAATGAATTATTTTAAAAAGGCTGTTTATGTTGATAAAAATGTGCAGTGAAGATATGAATAATCAGAGAAAACACAGCGAGCTTTAACATAACATTTTACTATTGCCCAAACAAAAAGGAAAAATATATGATGACATTTGAACCAAGCTTGCGATTAAAGGGTAAACTGATGTGCTGTTAGAAGAATGATAACAATAATTCTTTGGTTAGTTCATATATTCTATACAATGTTTATTGATGACGTTTTAGAACAATAACAAGAATGCTTTTGTTTGTTTGGTGACATAGGATTATCTTTTTTTTATCAATTCTAAACCTCTGCTCCAAAGTGCTACAGAATTCCGTAATTTTCATTTCATTGTTTTGACTACTAGTATATATTGTCTAAAATTGATTAAGACAAAAAAAAACCAAAATCAGTATATATTTCCTTCAAATCAGAAAATTTAGTCATATATAATATCCTCATTAAAATGACCTTGAATACGGTACTGAAAAATATGAATGTACTCAAATATATTTGGATAAGCAATGGTTTTCAGTTTTGTTTAGTATAACTGTATTCAGTAAGTATACTAAAATATCCAATTGCGTCATTGGATTTCATATAAAAATAATAAAATTTTAGTTTTAACTTGAATATGTACAAGATTTGGCGGCGGTAGTCTCTGGTCATAAAAAGTATTTGATATCATTGTTTGATTAACATAATGTAAGGTTTTAATTTTAAGTCATTATTGTATTGACTACGAATATTATTTCTATGTATTATACATCATTTAAATATTAAACTTCTCAAAAGCCAAGATAGTCCTATTTTTATAGTGGAGTTAGCAATACATTTAGGTGTATTATTTGGTCTTGTATGACACCACTTTTTTTCGTTCAGAAATACAAATTTATATTAAATTCTAGGTAAACTGATGACTTTTTATTGATAGAAACGATCGTCTGGAGCATTTGTTTTGGCCTCATTTGTAAAAATTTAATTTTGGTATTGTAAATAGTTTTATTAAAAATTTTATTTAAAAGCCATCACTACATTAAGCTGTAGCATTGTTCAAAATTTGCCATATTTCATGAGAAGAGGTCCTAAATTTTGAATTGTTAATCCATTTGTATGAAACTGTACCCTATGTTATTCAAGCGCCCCCTAGTGGACCATTTACTGACAGATTTACTTTTAATTCGCAAACTTTGTAGATATTGACTGTATAATCACGCATACAAAATATAAAAGTCATACGATGTACTAAGTTTTGGTCCTTTTTGGCGCCCCTATGGATCCTAGCCCCTTTTCATTCGCAAACTTTATGCAGCAAACATGGGGGTGATACAATCCTAGTTTGGTTTAAAATGGCCCACTGGTTCTTGAGAAGAAGTAAAAAAAATGTCTCAAACTTGACAATAAAAGGGGAAGTAACTCCCATAAGGTGCGACCTAACAATTTCGGATTTCTTGACTATTTTGTAGATCTTTGCGTGCTGAACATTTTTGCTTCTTTCACTTTTATTCTATCTATTTCATTTTTCAAGATAATGTCAAAAAACATCCAAAAAACATGAACAAATCACAAAAAGGGGAAGTAACTTACATAAGGGTCAACCTGACAAGTTCCATTAAAATAGAATATTGGTAGATTTTTGTAAGCCGCTCATTTTCAGGTAAGGTTTTTTTTCTAGCTTTAATAATCTTGGAGATACATGCATTGAATCAAAAATGTCTACTGACTCGTTCGTTCCATATTTAGCTATGGCAGTCATGTTTGGTCCTAACCCATTTTCAATCGCAAACTTTATGCGGTTTCACATGGTTATACTTCCTATCAAGTTTCGTTCAAATTGGCGCACTGGTTCTGGAAAGGTAATCAAAAATTTCTAAAATTTAACAAAAAAAAAAAAAAAAAAAAAAAAAAAAAAAAAACCAACATTTACTTAGGTGTCTGTTACCTTGACATTTGACACATGACCTTGACATTTTTGTGAAAATGATCCTTAGATAATTCCTAACAACTTTCCCATATATCTTTGTATACAAAAAATCGATCAGTTATTAGTTATTAAACAATTTGTAATTCAATTGTACCATATATCACTAAAGCGCCTCCTTGTGGCTCGTTTATAAATATATTTCATTTGCGTTCGCACACTTTGAAGATATGCACACAAAATTTGAAAGTCATCTGATCATTGGTTCATGAGAAGAAGGTTTTTAAAGATGTACCACATTTTTGTCATTTTTTACTCCTTTTGGAGCCCCTATGGATCCTAGCCCCATTTCATTCGCAAAACTGCCATCGGGAAGTTACTTGCCAAGTTCAGTTGAAATCCATCCAGTGGTTTTCGAGAAGAAGTCGAAAATGTGAATAGCTTAAGCACGACGCACGACACATGTCGCACGCCGGACAAAAACCGATCGGAATAGGTCACCATGAGCTTTCAAATCAGGTGACCTAAAAAGGTAATCACTTCTTCTTGATAGGACACAAAACAATAATGGAAACAGATTGAAACTGAATAAGCTCCTATTTGAAAAATCAGTACCGTTTTGATTTAGTTTATAGACTTTTCCTACAATGTAATTTTATGTCTCGAGTAAGCACCTTTTTACAAATCGTTTTGGTTCCTATGATTTAGTTTGGAAGACCGTGTGCTGGTGCAAGTCGTGATTTTCTCAGCGAAAACGTTAGACAATGAATGAAATCAACACCTGTTTTGTTTTCAATGGTGACTAATTGATGAGTTTGCCACAGTATAACACATCCCCAAAGACGATTTATTGCGATAAAAATACTATTGAAGATAAATCATTATTTTCAATTGGCAAGTGAAGTGATGATTTTGCTTTTACCGTTTTAAATAATGTGTAGCAACATTTAATTACTTCAGCATCTCATTTCTTTAATTGTTAATCAGTAAAACTTAAAATATGTTTTTCCTCTCAATTGTAAAAAAACCCCACATAAATGTCGTCAATAATGTGTTCGATCTTTAAATTGACAATTAAACCCATGAAATTTATGAAACATAACATGGGCACGAGTACCTTATATTTGTGTTTCGAAGTTCACATTCGTTTTTGTAAATGTTTTAAATGTGAAAATAAATAATTGAAAACATTTTTGTTTGAACAAGATATTACATTTGATTAAAACACATTTAAATGAATATAGAAAATTTTAAATTGCTTAATAGTACAGAAATATTTAACACGTTATTTTTTACCAGATTTGTACCTATATCCTGGACATGATTTATATCTTGTTATATAAAAAGTCCCAGATACCAAGGTATAAATCATTAGGGTGTCAAGGATATAGGTACGAATCTGGATAAAATGGACAAACACGGACCTC